>JAAAKG020000017.1:409960-523286 GCA_010014905.2 Druon quercuslanigerum
GGCATGAACATCTGCATGTTAGGTGAGACCATCTTACCCTTTGAACATCTACATTTAAACATCCATTTTTCTCCGTGCGGTGATCCACATGACAATGATCTATCATTAGCAACGGTAGCACTTCACACTTGATTGATCACAAAGACAATCCGCCACAGGACGAAGCATAGCTCGAGAGCACACAACCGTAATCCAAAATGTGACGAGGCACAATACAGAGCGAGAAGGATTACCATATACCCGAAATACAAACTAGATCACTGTGTCGGTGGGTCAAGCGCACATGAGAAGGAGTACAAAAAGGAGAACTCTTACGTTCGACTACTCACGAAGAAGTAAAATACTATACGACACGACCCTGCTGGGATAGATGCCGCTTAAAAGTTTTCCTAATGTTTACGATCGCAGTACGTGACCGGACAATGGTCCGCAGGAGAAGCAATTAACTATGATCGGTCGAAGACCATGGAAGACAACAAGTCTGAATGGTACGCATAATAAAATCAAGGTAAGCCAACTCAAGTTCCACAGGCACGATTTGACCGAACATACCGCCCGCCTTCGTCCGCAGGACGAATAATTATGACATCGATGCGTGAGCTGCTTTCTACACATATACATGAATTCGCAACTAAAGGTAACGCAACAGTTTATGATGATGGCAGGAATAGAGGGCTGAGGCGCATGACGTAGCGACGTAAGGTGGTAGTTGCCATCTTAATTGTCACGACTCTTACTAAACCGTCAGGACCGGGATGTACTTGTATCACTAGTCCCAATGGCCATTTTGACGGTGGATATCTCTCGTCTTTTACTAGGACGAGTTGTCCAACTGAGAAGATCTTCGTTGGATCACGCCATTAGCTTCTCTCTTTTTGAGATGATGAAGGTATTCAGATGACCAACGCTTCCAAAAGTTTTCTCGAATGCGCAGAAGCAACTAAATAGTGATAGCCGGTTTTCAGGTACTTCTGAGATTCCTGCATCAGGAAGGAGGCCCAACGGGTCTTCAACTAGGAAGTGGGCTGGAGGGTGTGCAGCCAAGTCGTCCAATTCGTTAGTGAAGGGGTATAATGAGCGAGAGTTTAAACAGGCCTCTATTTCCACCAATACTGAGGATAATTCCTCAAATGTGAGCCTATGGTCTCCTATCACCCTTTTCAGTCGGTCCCTTCATTGGAATTCAGTGGTTTCGCTACCACTTCACCGTAGAATTTGGAGGCGGCAGCAAGCATTTATCGAAGTTCTCGAGCAGCTCCCTGGAAAGTGGTACCGTTGTCAGAATAGAGGCGCCGACAAATCGCTCGTCTACCGACAAATCTGCGATAATCAGCAAAAAAGCAAGCCGTATTTAAGTGACTTACGACTTCCAGATGAATTGCACGAGTGGCAAAGCATACGAAGAGAGCGATGTAACCTTTGTATGAGCGATGCCCCCTTCCTTTTGTTGCGTGCACTTGAATCGGTCTAGCATAGTCCAAGCCAGAGGTGTTGAAGGTTTGAGAAGGTGTGACTCGGTCCTTTGGTAGAGGGAATCTATGACATTCATGTGATGTTAATTGAGTCAGGGTACGAATGGCTAAGTAGGGAGCACAAGCAGTCCCGTTAGTAACCGCTGTCGGGCGATAGTCCACCGGGTGTTTCTCTGATCCAGGAATCCAAAGAATTCTCTGCAGATCTTGATCATCATGATGTACGCGAATTTGGCGAAACATCATTACTATATCAGCGGTGAAGACATATCGATACTTTCGCCAATTTAGAAGTATTAAGGAAATATAACTTTGATGAGCGGGACCTAACATGAGAAATTCGTTCAGGCAGTGCTGTTCAGAGGTTTGTCGTGATGCGTCGAAGCCCACACGAAATTTCCAATGAGTGGGTGTGGACTGGACTACGGGATGATGTGGAATGCACCAAGCTCGCGGGTTATCTAGTTCGGCTTCTGGAATTTTCTTCATGTGCCCCGATTCCTCATATTCTTTCATAAAGCTTTGATAAGCTTTCGCCAGCTGAGGATCCCTGTGGAAACGACGATGAATATTTGAGAGTGAGCTTAAGGCTACCCACCGGGTTTTCATAGAAGAGGGTGGAGGTTGTGTCTTCAACGGGAGGCGAACTGTATACCGTCCCTCATCGTTTCTAGAATGCTTATCTGAATAAAGTTGATCACAGGCTTCAAGCCATTGTCTCAGTAATAAATGAAACTTTAGAACCCTGATCGAGCATAGTGCGGATACGTACTGGAGTTCCGACCGAAAAGCATGATCTGAGCCGTAGTGAGAAACACGGAGTGTCTTTGGATCGGTATACTTGCTGTGTTCTATTTTTTTTGGAGGTTAATATCAATTTGAAGTAGTGTTATTATTTCATTAATCTCGGTTAATTCTAGAATTAATCGGTTTACGTTAAACTCGAATTCTATGTATTATTTTTAAATTCAATCTTTATTTTTCAGTTCCGATATCCTTATATTCCCGATATTCATACCAGGACACATGGCAGGACAAGGGTTATTGCATCAGATTTTCGAATCTAAGTGACCACGTCGACTGTGTGAGATAATCGAATCGACCATCCGAAACGATCGAGTCGAATGTTTGTCAGACATCTTGAGATGACCGAGACGACGGTCCGAGCCAACTTTCTGAAATTGCCGATTTGGACCTCTTGTTTCAGCCTTCTAGAGATAGTCGCTTTAGCCATATTAAAGAGCTGTCCTATATTCAACCCTCCAATGTGGTCTGTCGGCACATTTATATGGCTAAACAGACCTTCCATTTTTATCCGTGGGTATAATGACGAATTGGCTGATGACGAAGAAGAAACGCCGAATCACCTGATGGAAGTTCACTTTCCAGTTTTTCAGTTAACTAAAGCCGACCGAGTGGAGGAAGGCTGAGGCCAGGAGAGAGAGAAGATCGAATGGAATGTCACCGCCAAAGTCGTGGATACCAAGAAGGTGAAACGGAACATTGGCACTTTCTACTCCTTTAAATCGCCGTAACGGATGACGTTTATGCAATGCTCTTACAAAAGGGCATGGATTTCATCGTTCCTCCATCTGGGAAGGAGGGCTACACTGGTGCTAAAGATTTCCGGGGAATCAGTTTAACGTCCATCATTTTGAAGAGTCTGGAGAAATTGGTCGAGAGTGAAATTAGGGATAATTTCTAGCATGGAAATCTCGATATCACTGAAATGTCCCAAGGATATCTCAGAATATCCTGAGGATTATATAATTTAGTATATTCCTGGAAATTCAGACATATCTACTGCAAATTATATGTCTATTCAATCGTATCAATAAAATAAAGAATCATTTAACAATATTAGATATTTTTTACAGAGATTTTGTTCAAAGTATAAAATATTATAAAGTACAATAAAAGCAGAGTCTACCCTAAAGTCATTTTCAGGTATATTCCTTTATGGCTGTCAGTATGCGATATCTGTCGCGTGATAATAAGTGAAACTTTAACAAAAGTCAACATTTTCTCGAATATTCGTGCTGGATTATAATATCTCATTTATATTATGTAAAGTAACACGGTAGATATACATAACATGAGGCTTATGTTTTATTGTAAGTAGACTGTTATTGCTGGTTATGAAAATAATTTACGACAATAATTTTGTTATAATTATACTGAGATGGAATTTGAAAGAAACCGAGTTTCCTTTGCCAAAATTTATGTATCGCGGACAGGACATTGTGTGGATATATCGTACAGCGCGGAAATGTCGATAACCTTGGAAAATGCCAAGGATATTTCGGGAGATTTAGAGGACATTTTTCAGGATATCCCATATCCTGCCGAGATATCATAGGAATATGCCAGAGATATCATTGTTTTCTGAGGGCGGTAACCCGCTCTTCCAAGGGTGTATCTGCCCAGTGGGCACGATTGCCCAAAGACGTTTTTAGAACGTCCTAAAAACGTCTTAAGACAGGTCAAATAACATCCTAAAAAGATACAATGTTCCAAAGATGTTTTTAGGACGTATTTGGAAGATTTGACGCTTTTCGGACGATTTTTGGTATCACTTAGAACGTTTTTTTGGACGTTCTAAAAACGTCTTTTAAACCTTAAGTTCTAAAAACGTCTTTAGGACGTTCTAAAACGTCTTTAAATTTCGTATCCACTAGGTAGTAACACACGCCTGCATGAGAGAAGTGAGGGGGATCAGGAGATCTATGACAGCGCAGGAACCATAAACAAAGGAAAACGCTGCTGGTACAGGAATATTATACAATCTGCTCGAACAGCCAAGTGATATTAAATGCTGTTGGAAAACCATACATAACATCAGAACTGATTATCGGGAATACGAAAAGGGATTAAATCATCCTGCAGAAAAGAATAAGGTGATCCTTCTATGGGTTCCTGGCAGAACAAGGATCAAGGGCAACGAAAAAGCGGATCGGAACCGGTACTCTGACTATAGTCTTGCTACATTGGGATGGTCATCAAAAGCTGGATCCGGACGAAGCACCGGGAATACTGGTAACAAAATTAGGATTTCCGATAGGCGAAGGCCATTCATCTCGGTAATACGAGCAGGATGGACAGAGCCAGGAAAATCCTGAGATTCCCCAAGACTATTCTATGCACAAAATAGAATACAACCCCATGACCCCATGATCAGTGGTTGACATAATTGGGCTTCACCAAGAGGGCCGGAAAGAACTACTGGGGACGAATAGTTAAGGGTGAGGTACAATATGAAAAAAGAAAGAAAGAAAGAAAACATATTAGTTAAAGAAATTAACTCTTTGCTCGACAAAATAATGGCTCCTATATTTCTTCTAACATGGATTTCTGCCGTATATTTGATAAATATCTTTTGAAATTGGATCATTATTTCGTATGTACATAAAAATATATATACATAAAAAATATATTTATTTTTGTTAACCATAGTTACCAAAAATAAATAGTTTTCGATTCACTTTTTCACTTATTCTGTGTGCATATGTTGCTACATTTACCAAATGTTCTAATGAAAAATCATAATGTATGAATTTATTTCATGTTTCGCATTTGTTCATGAAAATGTTAGTTCTGATATGTTAGTTAACGTTAGTGATGTGTTTGAGTAAAAAGAGTATAATGAGGGCTTGTAAAAATTTATTTTAAAGATTTTTAGTGACGACAGTCATATTCATATCGCCACAAAGTGAAGAATCATACAAAAAAATGTAGTAACTGATGTTTTAATAAAAAAGGACGATTTTTCAACTAAACATTTCTGATTTTTAACCCAAAAAGATGCAATTTCTACCAAACTAGATGAGTTTTTAACCCGGTGAGATTTCACCTGTCATTACCTGACCAGTTTTAAACTCCTTGACTTTCAAAAATTCCGTGATCTGTAGCAACCCAGTACGTGTACCGAAATTTAGGTACAATTAGCCGTATTTTTCAGTACGTATAGCGGAACCTAGAAAAGCGACTATTTTTACAGAAATGTTAGTGCAAATAGCCGTTTTTTTTTTTTGTTACACGTAGACACGTTTCTCATCAATCTCTCTAGCAAGCACCCCAGGTGAAGAGTTTTACACAGTCATTATGTAATGCTCTCCATTTGGACCTATTAGTATCTCAAGTCTTTCGTTTCAGGTGTCTCTCACTCCACTAATGCTCTTCATCATACATTACTTATCAACTATTTGTTGCCACACTTTTATGCCCTGACATAAATCTTTAGCTTCCTTTACATCCACACATTTTCTCCTGCAAGATCTTGTGTTTTATGGCTTTTGATATCTTTTCGCTTTCAGGGTCTCACTTAAAAATGGTCACCATTCTTTCCTCTGTCTGCCTTTGAGTACGCTACCATTTAATTTACCTATATGCAATTGTTTCGAAAGTCGTTCTCTTTTCATTCTCTCAACATGCACAAAAAATCTTAGTAAATTTCTTTCATTCTTGTCAATAAGTATCTCCTCTAAACCGCATTCCTTAAGAACCCTCTCATTACGGACTTTGGCCACTATCTTTATACCGCAAACATTGCACAGGTATAATTGTATATATTAACTGAAAGAAGGTTGTAGAAATAAGGATGGTCGAAAACATTAATAAAGAACGCAATTTTGTAACATTTTCTACTTTATTGAAGTGATACGGCAAATATTATGAAATTTATTACTTAAAAACGGATCTCTAGACGTCGTCAACTGTATTAAAACAAAAAGAATTAAGGCAATAAAACACTTTCAAATTTATCGCAAAAGTCTGGGACTGGAATTCGGGTTAAAGAAGTTCCCCAACTACATCAAAAATGGTTCTTCCATTGGACTTTATCCTCATATCTGATTGTTTCAGAAAATCAAATCTATTCAAAAAAGTTCATGTAAAAATGTGATATTTGATCAAATTTGATGGTTGAATAAACAAGTAGAAGAGAACATTCAGAGGTTATTATACAAATTTTACTTATGAATCCTAAAAAACTTAATATTTTCTTACAAGTGTTTTTTGAAACAAAAGATTCATATTTGAAAAATCTGGATTGCATTTAAGTTTTTTTTTCTCTTTGGGTCTAGAATTACTAGCCATTTATGAAGTACTTACTTAAAATTAAATAAGGTATTAAGTATTAACCTCTTAAGCAGGTTTCATTTATTGGATGTGAATATTAAAAAATATATATACGTTTATACGCAAGCATTTTTTTAATGCGTTTAAATAGGGTATAAACACTTAATATAATTTAAATTACATTTTTATTACGATTTCGGTATTTCAAAAGAGACGAAGAACAAATATCGTGAAGTCATGTCTACATAAATTGTGATATAACTGGAAAAAACTCGTGGTACAACAAATTGTGTTTGCTTTGAAAAATCATAAAATAAACTCGAAATAAACGTTACTTATTTCCCTCAATTTAGAATGAAAGATTGAGGATATCACAAAAACAAAGAATTTATATGAAGGGATTTCTACAATTACTTAAAATATTAACTCAATTCGTTTCAACGAATCAGAAAGCAAGATTTGGACTAATTAAAAAATGTTAACTCGTTCCACTCAATCTTTTTTTTACTGAGGAAGCACAAGGTCGAAATGGAAGGTCAAAAGGATATATCGATGGGTCGATAATTTGACTGAAACTCTTAGTTACCCTGTGCACTCTGACCAGGTTGTGAGAATTTGGAGTATATATTCCACGAAATAAACCATCAGCAGCAAGTATTCCAACGACGAAATCGCCGTCTATTATTACAAGAAAGGGCGGTTTTATGAAGTAATAACCATTTTTCCCCTTCGATACAAGAGGAAAATTAGGAAGTGTAATATCTTCTTTTGATGCTTCGACTTCATATCCAGGAGGAGAAGGACTGCGCTTGGCAGGAATAAGTAGTTTACGCCTGGCAGGAGCAGGGCTGGCAGGAATAGGAGCTGTTTCAGGATAATTTCTTTCACGAGGAGGAGTTTTGAATGGATCTCCTAATTCTGTAAGAAGACATAGAAATGTATAAATTAAAATATTAATTAGAACGAATAATATAGGGACCCAATTAATTTTGCAACTTTCTTAAAATTAATTACAAAAAGTTGCAAACTACAGTTTCTAAAGGAATTTCCAAACATTTTTCGTTAATCATAACAGACTTCACAGCCCAAAATACTCTTACGTCAGGGGAAATACGGCGATTTTCACGAGAATACGAGATTAATAGGGAAACAAAATTTTTAAAATAAATTTAATGTAGGTGCCATATTGAATTATACTCAACTTCCGAAATAAGCACCCTCAGTTTACGCTATTCCTCGAACTTGAGGCCTCGGAATTTGGTGATGCGGGGAGTGCCGAACTATGCGCGTTGCTTTCATCAAGTTGCGCCATGCATTCAAATCAAACAGAAATTATTCATCCCACCCTGCATTTTTACGTTTAGAATACCCCGAGATATGCTTTTTCAATTTTTTTAAGATAGATGAATATACATCCAAATACTTTAACTTTCAAGCAAAAGATACGAGTTTTTAACTAAAAAGTTGAATTTTCAGCCTGCAGAGATGCATTTTCGACCAAATAGTTAAATTTTGTATCCAAAAATACCAATGTTAAAAAAACAGTTGGATTTTCGAAAAAAGATTACTTTTTAATTAAGTAAATAAATTTTCAACAAAATAGTTTAATTCTTAAGCGACTAGTTGCATTTGGAACATACAAAGATGAATTTTTGACAAAGATAATTACATTTCTACCGAACGACGTGTTTTCGACAAAATATATGAATTCACAACCAAATAGTTAAATTTTCAACTAAAAAAGATGAGTTTTCAATAAAAAAAAATCAAGAAAAAAATACATTTTCAGTTGAAAAAACTCATTATCAACAATAAGCAAACTCAAGTTTTAACTAAAACCGTGAATTTGAGCAAGTTTGAGCGCACTTAGGGAGCGCGTCTGTTGAATCTCGCGCTTTGCGCTCGATAAACAGTTGCCTTGCGCTTCGCGCTCGGACATAATTACACCTCGCGCTTCACGCACGGTTACTTAATGGTTAAAAGACATTTTGTAGGATTTTTCAAAAGCTATAATTTCTCTTTGAGACTTTTTTTCGTAGTTTGCGTCGTTTGGCCATTCTAATACTTTCTCAATCATAAGTTATGAGAATGTAATAAATTATTACAAATTTGTATCTCTTTTTTTGGGTTAATAACTCTTTATAAATTTGTTTTTGTACCTTTTGTCGTTTTTCCATAAATTTTTCATTTTTATTTTTAATGCCATTTTCATGATCAAAACCAAAACTACGTCTTCTATCAAAAAGTGATTTATAACAAATTTATAGCTCTTTTTCGGGTAAACAATTTTTGTTAAATCATTTTTTTCGTTGCTTCTGTTGTTTTTTCACACATTTTTTTTTATTTTGAATATTATTTTTCACGAGTAAAACAAAAAGTACGCGCCCTATCAAGTAATTATTAATAACGAATTTGTAGATCTTTTTTGGTATCACAATTTTTGTTAATGTGCAATGAAAATTTGAATTTTCGATTTGTCAAGAAAATCCAAAAAGGTGTTATGATAATCTTGAAGTGCTATCAAAAAGAAATGTTTTTTTTTCTTGACTTTTTTTCATATCGTGCATTTTTTGGCTTAAAATTATTATTTTCGATTGATTTTAATATTTTTGAAAATGCTATAATCCTGAGAATATTTTTTTTATCAAAAAAACCATCACGATAAATTGTTTGTCTTTTCTAATACTATAAATATCCGTACATAGAATTTTCAAATTCAGAAAAAGGTGGTCTCAAAAATTTTCAAAATGCACTCACTTTTTGAATTTTTATGGAAAACGGCTGGTTAACGAACTCGTTCTTTTTTTTGGGACCTAAAAAAAGTGTGCCAAAGATGGATTTTATCCATTCATTTTTTCGAGAGTTATCGTGTTTACGGGCGGACGGTCGGACAGACGCCATCGTAAAAACTTGATTTTCGGATTCAGGGAGTCACAAAACTTTAAGATCCGTTAAAATATGGTGGTGTCAAATTTCCGACAATTCTAATACTTTCTCAATCATAAATAATGAAAATGTAAAAAACTGTTAAATTTAACAAAAGGCTAACTTTAAACTGAGTACAGTACCCCCCCCCCCCCCTCACTTATCGCACTACCACTTATCGCGACTTCCTCTAATATAATGTGCAATTTTAACAAAGAAGATTGAGTTTCTACCATAAAGACTATTTTTCAGCCATATAGTTAAATTTTCAACTAAAAAAGACTTTCAGTCTTTGACTAATTTCGGGAGGATCGAAGCGAAAACAGTGAGGGTCACCTGACTCGTTGTCAATTGAAATATCTGTCTATATACATAATTTCTCAACCGCTCACGCCCTGCTCCCCTAAGAAACTGTGGGATCTAGCAGCTCTAGGAAGGCCGAGAACGGGGTGACTCAAAGCGAGAGTTGGGCGTACTCCCAAAAAGTCAGGTAGGTTTCCAAAAGAATAGAAGCACAATAGACAATATTTATATACTTCAACACGTCATGGAGAAGGGACTGGAGAAAAAAGGACGAAAAGTATGCGTCGAGAAGGGAGGAATAAATATATATGATTGATGGAGAGTAAGTAAAAATTTACAATTAAACGAGAGATAAGGTAAAGGTGGGACATAAAATCTTTGAAGAATTCTGGGCGGAGATAGAATAAAGAGAGGGAGGTCCACTGAGACCGCTTCTTTTTGTATTGTTCGTTGCGGACATGGAAAAAGAATTTAAGAAAGGGTTAACCCAGTTGAAAAGTTATATATATTTTATAAATTGCGGACAATTTATAAAGCACAGGACTTGGGAAATATGATAAAAAGACTAGAGAAGTATTTAGAAGAAATGAAATTGGTTTTAAACGTAGTAAATTGTTGGCAGAGAATAGGAGGAGAGTTGGCAAGCGTGAAAATAGAAAGACTAGGGTCAGTGGACAGAATTAAAGCGAGAGAGGAAAGAGAGTAAAAAGGGTAGCAAGGAAAAGTTAAGATGATGCTTGCGATGTGAGAAGTAAAAGACTATTTGCGATAGGATAAAGCGTATTTGCGATAAGATAAGGTGAAGTCATAAGATTAATCTTCAACCAAACAAGATTTTAATTTCTAATTAAAAACAAAATACTTAATTTTCTACCAAAATAGTAGAATATGTAATAGTTTCCTGAAACCAGAGAAAAGAGAGGAATTCTTTTAAAAAAGGGATGGAACCAGCTGAATAAGGGAAAGACTATAAAGTCTGTCACAAGCACTTTTAAAAAAAATTTTGTTGATTCTCAAAAATCCTGCGAAATTCAGGGTGAACTCAACTGAATTTAAAGCATGAATGCTTCTTTACACACAAAAAATACTTCCATTCAAAATTAACAACAATGCAAAAGAAAGAAAAAAAAGGAAATAAAAAAGGTATGCCATTAAAAATGGGCTTGAAATAACATATGTTGTTATACTTACCAACAGGAGTAAGGAAAACAGCCAAGTTTAAGAACAGGGTAATAGCGATCTTCATTTTTTGTCAATATAGTCAAACTCTCCAAATTAGAAGCTTGTCAGCAATACATATACTGGTCACTATCTCATTTGTCGCGTTAGATTTTGAAAGAGCTCATATTTTAAGCTATACAATACAGTAAATTTGAAAATCGTTGGTACGGCCAGCGTTAAAAAAACAGAGAATTTTTTTGAAACCCGTTTATATTTAATTTAATTTAAGTGAAGATGAACGCCGACTGAATCTCGACGCATAAAAACTTGGCAATTTATTATCATATCTTGGAAAGCTGCGAATATTTTTGAAGTTTTATTGGCTTAGCCTAAAGATAAGACTTTACAGAATACGTTTTGCCAATTTCAGTTATTTTTCGTAAGTTTCCTAAATTATAGAACGAGATGAAATTAATAAACAAAATCTGAGAAATTCTCGACGATAAACGCTGATTAAAACTTTATAAAATGTAAAGATTTTTTAAGTTTTATGGACTCAAATTAAAGACAAGACGTCAAAGATTGTCTAGTATGAATATAAGATATTTCTTACAACTTTTCTAGGTCATGCCAAAAATTGAAATTGAGGTACAAAATTCGAGAAACTCTTGTACATTTTATGACTGTATTAGAAGTCATTCGAAAGGTTTTTGACAACAGTTTTCGCTCCTTTCTTGAACGAGTAATCACGTTTCAGTCACTAGTGATTTTTAATAGTACTCGCGCTGGTCATACCGGTAGTTTACGACGATAGTGTATAAAGGCAGCTGAAATTAAATAAGCAGCTTACCAATCTACATATTTAATTCTAAACCCATTTAGATATTTTCAGTTAAAAAAAGAGATTGTCTCATTTTAATGTAATAAACTTTATTGAAAATGCGAAAGTCACAACTCAAATTTATATTTTTTTGCTTGAAAAAAATGAGTAACTGTAGAAGTTCATAGAACAAATACTTTAATCGAAGTTTCTCTTCAAATTATACGATGTATTTAATCACAAAGCAGAGCCGAGCATCAATTCCTTGGAGTTTGACTGCTGTTTCCTGGAGCCACGGACATCTCGCCGCCCTGTGTATGTTCTTTTTGTTTATTCTATGAATCATTCAGAATATTCTAATGAAAGTAGGTTAAATTGAGTCGAAATTGTACTAACGATAATTGAAGCAAGGAAAGCTAATCGGTTCTAAGTCCACCTTTTGTTGGCATTGAGTTATCGAAGAAAATCGACACATTCAAACGAGGGTGGCCGCAAAACTTCATTTTCAAAATTCCCTCATTTTTCCCTGGCCGATAATATTTAAAGACAAAAATTCTATTTCTCTCACATTTTTAATACAGAATTTTTTATAAATAGAACAAAAAATTTTTCTATTTATTATTCTCATGGCGGCCACGTGATAATTTACTTGGAAAAAGTGACCAAAAGTGACTGTATTCCAAATGAATTGCAAAGTATATTAGAAAATCTCTTCAAATATTTGAAAACATACGAAATCTCACTGCTTTTGAATAATTACTGTGATATCTAATGATTTTCCCTGAAATCGTGGCAAATTTATTAAAAAGCTATGGGATCTACCCTAAAATATAAGAAAGTATTATTTTCCAAGAATTATATTCCTTAAAAAACTGTTTAAAAAACAAATACGCAAGAAGAACAATTTATGAAAAATGATTGAAAAAGAGGGCGAAAAAAAGGGGACATCCAAAGCACCTTTTGGTCTTAGAGTCTTCATCTAAAAAAATTCGGCAAAACTGCGTGCCTTTTTTAAATTAACCTGAATGAATACACTATTAAAAAAAATATGTATATATAATAAACAGAGAAGAATTTTACATTTGTACAGAAATGAAAAATAAGACATACTTGAAATAAGAATTCTCGAAGAAACAAAAATGTTAAATTTTTGGAGACAGTGCATGTTCGAGGATTAAAATGTAAAATTTTATTGTTATAATTTCAAGTATGACTCCAATATATAAAATATCATAGTTTACAAAAACCTTATAAAAATTGAGGAGGCTTTTTAATTTGAGAATATATATTTAATTAAACAAGAAGAACTTTATAATATTCAGGAACAAGCCACGAACATATGATTAAACAGACAGATTAAATATATCAGGGTGATTAACGCATTGATAAATATAAAGGCGAAATCTAAAGGTACCATTAACGAGGAAAGCGCGCCAAAGCACTGAATTATTTGATAATACCCAGATAAATTTTGTTTATATTCAAAATTTCAGTTCTGTAGATTAATAAAAGTATTTTCATGTTTGTTAATAAAAACGGATTTAAGGATGCGTCTTTTATCAATAATTTTTCCCCTAGCTAAGATTTTAATATTATTGTAGGTTTCGTGAATTTTCTCTCTAATAATACTTTTTATCAAAGGAAGCAGAAAATTTACTCTGAACTAACGTAATTTTTAATTGTTCAAAATATGGTTTTCTAAATTTAATATTACTTAACTTTATACGCCTATCAAATCATCATTTTATTATACCAACCTTTTGGCAAAATAAATTATGCGAATTATAATTAAGATATCTAACCGACGACGATGGTTTGTTATAACAATTGGTAATTAAGTCACCTTCAGGTGTTTTTATAATCTGTAAAGCAAGATAATTTATTTTATTATTTTATTCAAGTTCGAATGTAAACTGTATGGAATTTTCTATGCTATTAAAAGCATTCATGAAATCATCGATTTTATCAGTAGTAACAAAAGCTAAAATATCACCCACCTAACGTTTATATAAAACAGGCATAAAATTTGAAACTGAAAAAGCTTTAGAAAAGTTAACTTTTATGCCCGTTTTATATAAACGTTGCATTAATAATATTTTAGCTATTATTCCTAGAGATAAAATTTTAGATTTCATAAATGCTTGAAAAAAATAATTCAATAAATTACCTGGATTAACAGATTATAAAAACACGTGAAGGTGATTTAATTGCCAAGGGTTGTAAAAAGTAATCGTGGTTGTGTTGATATCTTAATTATAATTCGCATAATTTATTTTGCCAAAAGGTTGGTTTCATAAAAGGATTAATTGATATATGTATATAGTTTAGCAATATTAAATGCAGAAAAGAAATGTTTGGACAATTAAAAATTACACTTCCAAACAATTTTATGTAAAAGTCACGTTGTCTTATAATTGAAGGACCTTCCAAAAGGTTAAGACGATTTTTCAAAAAATGTAACATGACTATTTATTATAAAAATAAAAAAACTCTTAATAGATTTTTATTCGATAAAAAGAATAGGAAACTCAAAACTAGAGTAACTGAACAGCAAAGATACTCATAAAAGACGCATTATTGAATCCATTTTTATTAACAATCATAATACTTTTATTAATCTACAGACTGAAATTATGAATGTAAACAAAATTTATCTAAGTGTTATCAAATAATCCAGTGCTTTGGCGCGATTTCCTTATTTTCGGTTCCTTTAGATTTCGCCTTTATATTTATCAATGCGTTTATTGCCCTAATGTATTTCATTTGTCTGCTTAGTCATATGTTCGTCGTTTGTTCCTAAATATTATAAAGTTCTGTTAAAAAAAATAAATATGTATTCTTAGATTAAAAAGCGTCTTCAATTTTGATAAGGCATTTTTTTTAACTATGACATTTTATATACTGGAGTCATACTTTAAAATAATAACAATAAAATTTGACATTCTAATCCTTTGAGATGTGCTGACTACAAAAATTAAAAATTTGTGTTTTTTAGAGACTTCTCAATTCAAGTTTTTTTGTCTTCAAATGTAGAACTTTTAATTATTTATTATATAATAGTAGTTTATTTCTGACATGTAGATTGACAGCATAAGAAAGGAATTATTTAATTCTCATCAACTATGCTATTTAAATACCCTAAAATATTTTTAATCCTTTGGAATCCTTTTAAAGTTGGAATCTTTTTAAATTCTCTAAAATATTTGAAATATTTTAAAATCCCTTGTAACTTTTGAAAGCTTCTGAAAATTACATGCACTTTTTTAAAAAACTTTTAAATCTTTTAATTTTTTGGGATCAATTCAAATGATTGAGATCTATAAAAAATATCCTAAGATTTTTCGAATCCTGTAAAATCTTCTGGAATTCCTTCAAATTTTGTAGAGCTCCTGAAAATTCATTAGAATTTTCAAAAATACCCCAAAATCTTTAAATTTATTTAAAATATTTGGAAATACCTAAAAATATTTTAAACCGTACGGAATACCTCAATTCTTGTGAATACATTTTTTGGAATCTTTTTCAGCTTTTTAGATCCCTTAGAATCATTAAAACTCCTATAGGTCCCTATAGGTCCTATAAAATCGTCCATATCTTCAAAAAATCTAATAAATTCTTCAAAACCCCATGAATTTCTTTAACTTCTTCAAATCAAACGAATCCTTAGAAATTCTTCGAACATTTTGTTATCTCTTGAAAATGTCTTGGAATCTTCTAGAATAGCCTAACATATTTCAAATCCTTAGACATTTTAAAGCTCTTGAAAACTGGATTTTTTTAAAACATGTAATCTTCAAAATACTTTAGAATCCTTTCAAATTATTCAAATTTATTCGAAATTATTTGGAATTTTTTAAAATACTTTAAATTCTTTGAAATATTTTTTAAAAACCTTGAAGACATTTAAAGGCCTTGAAAAAGCTTCGGAATTTTTAAAAATTCTTTTAAATCTCAAAAATCCCTTAAAATCGCTTCGAATCATTGAAATCTGTTTAACGAAATTTTGGAATCTTTTAAAATGCCCTAAAACATTTTAAAAGAATTCAAGAAAATTTTTTAAATAGGTATAGATCTGAATCCAATATTTAATAGCTGGTGGGATAATTTATTAAAAGAAAAGTTACTAAAGTGATATTTTTATTTTAAACGTGACTATAGTGATTTTATCTTTGAAAATTAACGGAAAAATGATTTGATAAAAAAAGATGACTAAAAGTGACTGTGTGGCCGCCCTAATTATTATTGACGGTTACTTAAAGTGTATCTCACAGAAATTCCGTGCCTAGAAAGTTTCTTGGTCAAAATCACTGACTTTCCCTGACCAACAAAATTTCTTGACTTTCCCCTAATTTCCTTGTTTTTCCTAACCTGCGCCTACTCCGTTAAACTAAAGGATAATTATTCAACTATTGTTTTATTACTTAAAACTCAGTATTCGACCTTTCCATGAATTCAAACCAACCCTTCATCCTTAAAAAATTAAAAAGTAGACAGATCTCTCCAGAGAGAAATGCGCACCGTCATCCTATTTTGAATGGAAGTCCGGAGATGAGTTTCGATACGTAAAATATTTCGGATATCGAATACTTGGAATAATATTTAAAACTACTTTCTTAGTGCTGCAAATATTTATTTTGTTCTTAATTTCATGTAACTAATAAAACTATTGATTTTATGCAGTATAATAGACGATTTTTTGTATTATTTCATATATAATCTCAGGGAATGCTAAACGGTTCTAAATCCATCGACGTTTCCATTATATTAAAACACGCATTCGTTGCGCTATATATTTTTTGATATTGCAGCCATTAAATTAGTCCATAAGCCATGAAAAATTGGCTCGAATTGTAATAAATTATCACTCCTTTAAAATTAGGATTAATGGTCTTAGCACCATTTAGCTTTCCCCGCTTCAATTCTATCCAAAGTTTCCTAAGATATTTAAATTATCTTTGGAAGGATATCTACCTTCACGTGAATCTGATTTTTCAACATGGCAGCTCGCAGAATCAACATTCGTGTACGTCTCTGATATTCTTTTCCTAGACTTATTGACTTCTCGAACGTTGTACTACGCTGGTCCACGTCTTTGGCATACAAAATCTGTTATCACAAATGAATGAAAACATATTAAGGTGAACTATTTCAATTAAATATACTTAATATCAGGATAATGAATCTCATCAGTGTCTACCAGAAGAATGATATTAAATTCCCGGATCTTACGAAATAAATTTTTTTACGAATAAAAACAGTATTACCATATAACACTTCAATTGGTACTTGTAGTTGATTTTCCAACCAAAAAGGTTAATTTTCAACCAAGGAGATTAATTATCTACCCAGAAAAACGAATTTTTAACAAAATAGATCAACTTTCAACCAAATAGTTTAATTTTCAACTAAAATCATGAACCTTTAACAAATGAAAAAATGAATTTCGAACCGAATTGTTGAAATAAAAAAAAAATTCAACGAAAAAAAAGATTTCTCAGTCAGTAATGAAATGAATTTTAATCTAAAATGATTAATCTTTAACCAAAATATTGATTTTCGAACCAAATTGTTGAATTTTTAATAAAAAAGATGAGTTTTCTACCAAAAAGACCAATTTTCCACTATAAAAATATATTTTCAACCAGAAATAGAATAGTTTAATTTTCATTAAAAATCATTTTTTCAAAAGGATAAGGTTTGAACTAATGATATTACTTTCAAACAAAAAAATGTATCAATTGTCAAGCAAAGAGTTATATTTTCATTGAAGAAGATTAAAGTTCTACCAAAAATACGTTAGATAAAAAATTAAGTTTTGAAAAAAGAAACAAATTTTCAAAAAAACAGTTAAATTTTCAGACAAAGAAATAAATTTTCTACCAAAACGGATGAATTTTAAGCAAAATACATGTACTTTCAACCAAATAGTTGAGTTTTTAACGAAAAAATGGGACTTTCCTTAAGAAAATGGAATACAAAATTTAATATTCAAAATATAAATGAAAACTGCCAATTTTAACCATAAAAAAAGAACAGTTACATTTTAAACTGAAAACATTTTTTGAACCAAAAAAGCGAAATTAAAAAAAAAATAGGTAAATTTTCATAAAAGGACGTGAATTTTCAGCAAAAAAGAAAGACTTTTTAAGAAAATCGTAGTTAAATTTTCAACAGACAAAAGTTTTCAACTAAAATTAATTATAAATCTGTACCGAAATTCCCTGTTTCAAACTTAGAATTATAATTTCTCTTAGAAAATTCCCTATGTCAATTCACAATTAAATTAAATTATAAAATTATCTGTCTCAAGCAAGAATTATATTTATAACATTATCTGCTATAATTCAGAAATATTGTAACTCACCCCTTTTTCCAAACTTGAAAGTGGGAAGTTACCAATTGTTAAAAATTCTCACTCGGAACAGGTTTTTCTTAATTTTCTTCTAAATCAAAGTTAAAACCCTCTTTCAAAATTGCCGTTCCATGTCGAAAATTATATTTCCCAAAGTTAAAAAGTATAATTCTTCACGGAAATTGTCTTTTTAAAACTCAAAATTACATTTCTTTAGTGAAATTCTATGTTACAGCTTAAAATAATTATAATCCTCTGAAAATTCCATGTTCCAACTCAGAATTAGATTAATAAAAAATATAAAAGAACATTTAATTTACATATTTGTAGATTCGAGAAAAAAGTCCCTGTCACTGAATTACATTCTCGGGCATTTCTCGGCGAGGAAAATAGTTCGTATAAGCAAGAGTTTTTTAATTTTACTTTTTATTACAATCGAATGAAAAATCGCGATCACTAAATCAAATTCCCAACTTTTTCCTGGTTTCTCGGTCAGATAGACACCATGAAATATCAGAACATGAAATATCATTGTTACCTTATTGTGCGAATCAATGCGAGCTTGAATTTGCCCATCAAGAATCAACTGCATGAGTTCATCCTCCAAGGCAGGAACCGTCCTGTTAAAAGCAGTCGCCATTCGCCTCATATCAGCACTCAAATAAGGACTAAAGTACTGAATTAAAGCTCTGTTGCGAATTTGCGTATAGAGGCTGTTGACGTGCGGTGCTATGTACATATCAAGCAGGATATTGTCCTTGATTTCATCCAAGAGTTTCAAGCAGGAGGCATACTTGGACTCATAAAACTTGAAGATAATGTCCCTCAATTGGGGTTCTAATTCCAAGAAGAGTTTGAAAGAGCTACTGAAGATGACCTGCTTCTGCAACTCGTGCCTGTCGAAGGTCGCAAGGGCGCACAATCCACCATAGAGGGCTACGTTTCCTGGCGAGAGAAGTTCGGGGAAGTCGCAGTGATCGAGGGATGCCTGGAGGAACAATTTTGCTGCGGATTTGTATTTTTTCGTGGCTAACTCTGCCAATCCAGCAGCTACTTTCAATTTCGTAACTATTGCTTGATTGTTGTCTTTGCCATGGACGTCAGGAAAATCTGGAGTGTCCTCAGCTTTCGTAACGTAACTAATCACGTGAGTCCAGTTCTGCAGGTAAACGGAAACTTTAAGAACGTTCCAACACATATTCACAACATGTTTACCACTCGTGCAGTAATTCCTTGCTCGGGAGTAACATTTTAGAGCGTTGGCGAGATCTCCGCAGTCTAGGTAGTGATCTCCAAGGTCGTCGTGACCTCTCCTTATACTCTCCTTGATGGAATTGCTCTTGTAGTTTTTCAGATCTGTGTCGAACTTTTCGAGTTTCAAGGCGGCTTTTTTGGACCGAGATTCCATCCAAGTTTGATCGATTACTGGGAGATCCTGGGATGTGGACTGAGCTGCGACGTCTGGCAAACCTGGAGTATTTAAGGCCTGTGTGAGTCGTCTGTGAAGAGACAAGTAGAGAGTAACATTGTAGGTGGTCATAACGTAGGTTATTGCCATTTTCAATGCTTCTATTCGTAAAGTTGGACAGTGGTCTGCGATGTAAATTAGCCTGTAAAGTTTTGCTAGCCCGGTGTAGCTGTTGGCGTAAACCTCCAAATCCTACAAAAAAGGAGAATTTATTTATTTATACAGAATTTAATGCATAAGATATAGCAAATACACTAACATTTAGAATTGTGTATCCTGTTTTTTTATATTAAAGTAGCGCCTTCTATCGGTCAAGTTTACTAGTTATTTTTGTGTTTGAAACATTCTTTTTTAGCTGGCTTTGAAAAATCTGTTAAACACTTTATCACTTTCTACTAATAAATATAAATCACAAAAAATGCAAACAGATCACAAATTGAAAAATAAATAAACAATAGAAATAAAAACTTCTTACTTATTAAATTTAAAATAATGTGTTGTTACAGAGCCCTACGATTTTTAAAGTAATCTACTAAGAAAGCTAAAAAACATAATTTGAAAAACACAAAAATGACGCTTAAGGCCATGTGATGAGCATCTTGAAAAATCAAAAATTTAAATTTTGATTTCATTAAAAAAATGAAAAATCAGAAATTCATTTTTTTGGTAAAACTATGTAGGTTACGAAAAAAAAAATTAACAAAAATGGTGAATGGTTATTCGTGAAAAATAACATTGAAAATAAAAAAAATACAAATTTTGTGGAAAAACGACCGAAATTACGAAAAAAAATTATTTGCGAGAAAAGGGCTACAAATTTGTTATGAATCACTTTTTGATAGAAGACGTAGTTTTGGTTTTAATCGTAAAAATGAAAAATTTGTGGAAAAAGGACAAAAAATACGAATTTTTGACTAAAAATTTACATTTTTGGGTTAAAAATTAACCTATTTTTTAGATAATTCAACTTGGCAGATATTAACATAATAGTGCAAATTTCAATGTGCAATTAAATTTTCGACAATGTCCGAAATAATCAACATTTTTAAACTTTCTTCAGCTCATTTTAAACGTAAATTTATTCAGAATTGCTATAAATTACTAGCATAATTGTCCATTTTTTTCCTTGCTTGGTGCAGAAATTTAAAGATTGAATAAAAAAGTCGGAAAAATCTCAATATTCTTTCTAAAAAGAATATTTTTGTGTAAAATATATGAAATGTATGATCATGAAGTTTCTATAAAAATTCTTCAAAATATATGTTCATTTAACTTTTACTGTAATTTTCCTGCAGATATATTACAAAAATTTTCCAACTTCTTTTCAGAACTTTAACTTCTTGCAGTATACTAGGAAAAATAGCATCATCTTGGGCTCAATTTCAGGATGTTGAACGAATTTTCATTTTTAAATTCCTGGACTTCCCGGATCGAAATAACATTTTTCTCCGTTTTTTTAATGTTATATTTGTCTCAATTTTGTACCTCATTATTACTTAAAAAAATACTCAAAGATGCTAGAAAAGTCTACAAAATTAATATTATTTTATAATGATTGAAATGATTTTAACAAGCGGACCGGTTTAGAATAAGTGTTCAAGAAAACAGCTTCAGTCGAAAAGTCTAAACATAATGTGTATCAGAAAAATGAGACATTTATTCTTTCTAGAATAAAATTTAAGATAGATAGAAGATAGAAATAATAAAAATTAAAATACTTTTTATATTTGCACAATAGATTTATAAAAGATTTTACAATTAAAAATTATCTAAACTCATTTATTTAATTTCAAGACCTTGGCAGAATGAAAGGAAACATCAGCACAGTTTTCTCACTACGTCCATTATACTCTACGGCAATTTACCTTTGAAATAAGTCCAAGAAAATTGAAATATGAAAGATATTCCGAATTTGAGAAAAATTGTGTATTTAAACTTTTTTGTAATATCTATAACAGAGGGGTGAAAACCACATTGAACGCCGAAATGTTACATCTTTCATCGTATTTTCATAAAAAATGTGATTTGCTTTATTATCAAAATAAGATGATTTTATGTACCTAATAAAAACCAGAGTCTCATAGTTCTTGCCAATTATTATGGTTATTTCATTGAATATTTGTTTCATTTTGTTATTGTTCTTGAACTTGTAAGCATACATTTTAATATAAAATATACGCACTTCAAATTGATTATCACTCAAAACAAAATACACAAAAAGTATAACATTTTTTTTAATGTAGTGAAAAAACTTCCACCTTACCCTAAAACAAATGATTTTAAAGTCAGGGCCAATATACAATAGGAAATTTACTTTTAAAAGTTGTTATTTGACAATAATAATTATACACAGAAAATACACATTTCCAATTTAAATTTACGGCCACAGATTTCCTGGATCATTCCATAAATTGCCGGCACTTCCCTTTTTTACACAATTACACAATTAAAATTAGGAAAACTTAATCTTCAAAGAAGATGTTGACGTTCAATTCTTTGATTAAAAATATTAAAAAGGAAAAAATTCAAAAGTTCCCAGAACCTATAATACCCATAAAGTGCACGAAAATATTTTTTTACAAATAATTGATATAATTTGTTACAATCAAAATAAAAAAACAAAGAACACAATTACAAGTTCACAATAAAATACCGCAAAAATAAGAATTAGGAAATAAATAGTGCGCATAGAAAGTTTTTAATGACAATTTGACTAGAAGATTAAAATTCAAAATATACAGAAAAAAAACTTACCAGCGTTGGATTTTCGACAATGTAGGACTCTTCTTCCGTGTTGTCATTATCCTCCGCAGGAGCATCAACCTGCATTGGTTCGACATACTGCTGTAAATCGAAAAAAACCCACAAATAATCAGAAACTTTCTTGTTTACAAATTCCTAACAAAATAATCTACAAGAAAAGAAAAAAATAAATGGTAAAAATGAAACTCTAGATAAAGCGCCTTTAAAAACTAACCTTAAATTTGGTGATAAAAGAACATAAATGCTTTGATTTTTTGTTTTTCTAGAGAAATAATTCCACTTACCTCTTTTGCAGGTTTCTGCTGTTGAAGCATTTGTTGTTATTGCGTTCTAAATCGCAAGTTTTAAAGCTTCTCTCCAAGATTTTTTCACTATTTTTTGAACGATCAACATTCAACCGCATATATACACATATATACAGCACAACACAGAATTAACATTTCACCGGATGAACACATTGACAGAAGTGTAAGGTCAAAGTAAAATAGTTGTTGCTTTGCGCAAGAAATGTTATTTTCGTACTCTTCTGCGCAACAATATTATGCCGTCATACTCCGGCCTGCTCCGGCGATATAATTAATTCTTAAAAAAAGAATTAATATGAAGATCTTTGATTAACGGTTTAAGTAATACCATTTCGGCTGTGGTCAAGTGTAGCTTTTGTTCTATAAGAGTGAGAAAGATGAAGAGCAAAAAATTGAACAAAACGTGCTCTTCATCTTTCTCACTCTTATGGGACAAGAACCAAACTTACCCACAGCCGGAAAGGTATGTAAACACCATAAGACCACGTGATTAGTGCGTCACGTGACCAGATTCCTACCTTACCGATACTTTTTGTATATTAAATAAGAAGCAGTAAAAAAAAGTGGGTCTGGTCCTAAATTGTTGTAATTATGAAAAAAAATGTATCCATAATTTTTTTGTTGCTCTTTTACAATTATTAAAATTCATGACGAGATCCATCTTTCTTAGAGTTTTTTATTTATTATCCCAAATTTTCAAATCGATGTGTTGGTTCGTGTGAAAATAATTTAGGAAATAAAAAAGGGTCAGTAAGGTAGGAATATAGTCACGTGACCCCTCGTCACATGGCCTTAAGTAAATTTATGATAAAAAAAATTATGAATATTCAACTCGAATTAGTGATGATGGTTGACCATCTCGCCATAAAGCTGGTGCCAAAAACTGGAACTAGAAAGAGTAGGTAGAATCTCTTGTAGAATTTATAAAATACATTTAAGTTAAATTATAATTGTTGTTTTTATGAATGTTTGTACGATTTTTAAAAATATACTGTAAGTTTATTTTTGCTTTAAAATAAGTCCATTTAGGTTTATAACTTGTTGAAATTTACAATAAATAGTACATTAATTATTTTTTTTAGAAAAAAATTGTTGTAAAAAATATGTTTTTTCACTGTATAAGACGTAAATTCCATCTAACACACTTTGTTTTCGATAAAGACTCATAATTTGCTCTTTCTAGTATTAATTTTTGCCACCAGGCAACGTATCGCAGTTTAACCATTCTCAATAGTTTAATCAGAGTTAAATTTTCCGTACTAATAAATTTTCACAGATACAACAAACAAGTTTCCAAACATTATTTTTTTGTAGTTGTAAAAATGAATTAGTACATAAACGTTTCTTAGTCCCTTTTCTTTATTTTCTTAAACTTTCAGCTTGATAACTAATTTCGTATGGAATTGTTATGATTTAATAAAATGTCGGTAAAGTAGAAAACGGATAAGTGTCACATGTCCTTAAAATCTTGTGAAATTCCTTGAGGTCTCGTGAAAAGCTAAAGAAATCACGTTAAATTGCGTACAAACTTAGTAATTAGTTAAAATACTTTTGTAGACCTCTGTTATAACATGAAATCCCTTAAAGTTTGTTAAGATACTTTCAAATTACTGGAAATCTTTCAAAACTTTTGGAATCCCTTGAAATATCGATTACGGTAATAATAATCAATCTTACATAAGAGGGAGTCTAAAATTTTGAAAATCATAATTGCGTATTTATTAATGAATAGACCTTCCCAAATGCAACAGTTTACCCAATCGTACGCTTCCTTTTTTAATTACGTAGAAATATTGCCTTATTTTTGTGCAAATTTTCGCCTCAAACAGAGCTTAAAAACGTCATATAGTGTTTTCTCTTGCAATTCTTCAAGTTTCTTACCGATACAATGTTTTTAAAAAGAGTCGTATTTTAAAAAATTGCAATTTTCTGAAAAAAATACCGGTAATGTAGGTATTTGAAACTGTGACATGGCCTTAATCTCGGCAATACTCTTCCTCTTTGCCAATCTATGTGTTATAGTTAGTGGTTGTCAGTGACGTAGGAGCTGCCATATTTTTTAGACGGGTCTCCTGCTAGGCTGCCAGGGGGTCAACTAGCAGGGGGTACGGAGGTTCTGTAGTTTGGAGAAGTTTGGAGGTGGTGATACAAGATGTTTAGTGTTAATTAAATGGTGCCCGTAACAAACAATTAAACAAATTGGTCGGAGCTGCCAAGTGCAGGTACGCTGATTCATTTACCCGATATCTTCTAGGTAGTGGACTCGGCATTTTTTCTCGAAATAAGTCGAAATGCAGTGGATTTTACGTCACAATGATAAATAGAAGCGAAGTGCGGTACTGTGATAAGGTTATAAGAGAAATTAGGACAGTGGACGAGGCATTTGCCTTTGGTACGGAAAAGTGCGATTCGTGCACCTCGTGAATCTTGCAATTTCTTATAATTTCGTGGACAAAAGAAATATTTCACGTTGCTACTCGTAATTCTTCGTATGGCTGGTTCGGGACGATTACGTACCGAATACTGTTGCCCTACCCCAGTGTACTATTTTTATATGGACTTTTTATTTACACGTTCTTAGAGCGCGCGTTTGTCTTATTGCGTATTTTCGCTAAATATTTTAGCTACCTTCGTGGTAGGTTACGTAATTTCAGCGTGACGAATCTTTAATTACCGAAGGTGGATATCGTGAAATAAAAGCTCACTTTTCCCAGTAGGTGTGCTCGTCGTGCATCGCTTGGGAAATTGATTTTTGACAAGAAGCGAATCGAACCTCGTTAGCTCACTTCCTCTTCTTAGTTAGTTTTAAGGAGAGAAATAATTGCTGAAATTTAAATGCAATAAAATGTCAAAAGGGTTGACAATTTTTTTCTAGCGTAAAAATAGGTACGAATTTATACAGTATGCGGTGAAAAATAATATTCAGTTTTTCATTTTCTATTTTTATCTTCAGACCATATATCAATTGCAAAAAAATGTCTGAAAAACTAGATAAAAATTATATTTTTGTGGGTTCACTATTTTTTTAAATATCCTGATACTTGACACACGCCTACTAATGATAAAACATTTTTTTATATAAACTTGAATTTTAATACCGCTTGACTTTTAGTTTTTTTTTTTTTTTTTTTTTTTTTTACATTCTCATCAGAGAAGGTATTAGATTTTTTTTTTAATATTGCTGATTTTGTACTGAAAGCAATAATTTATTCTGTAATTTTATGCTTGAAAAAAAAGTTAATGACTGGTAATTTTGTGTGCAATAATATGTCATTGATTTTCTTCCATAAAATGTAAAGAGAAATTGCCGAATAGAAATAATAAGAATAATAAGAAAAGTAATAATAAAATAATAAAAAAACTATTTTTTAAAACACTAGTAATGCAATTTTTTACCATTTTTGTTAGAAAAATCAATGGCTTATGAATATTACTTTCAAAACTTACTTTTAGAAAGAAACGTCACTTTCCATTCCTTCCATAACTCATATTTAGTATTTCAATTTAAGTGACTTATAAAATTGTAGATTGAAAAAAGTTATAAAAAAATGTAAAATTTAGAATTGCCAGTCACAAATTTTCAAATTTTATATCCTTAAAATCCATATTTTAAAAATTTAAGAAAATATGACCAAAAATGTTGTCGTCTTTCAGTTAATCAATTTTAATTTCCAAAAATTGTAATTATAACTATAATTATGAAAATCACTGTTAAAACTTACTTTTATACACGTTTTTAAATTGTTATCACTTTCCATTCGACCAAGCGTTCATATTTAGCATATATATTGAAATTCCTTATAAGATTTTGAATTAAAGACAATAAAACGAATAATGTACAATTTTAAATTGACAGCCTGAAAGTTTCACACTTTAATTCCTTAATATACAAATTTTTAAAGTAAAAAATTAAAACAATTGTCAAGAATTTTGTAGACTTTAAGCAAAGCAATTTTAATTTAAAAATTTGTAATTGTAACTATGATTAGGCAAATTACTTTTAAACTCACATATAGAAACGTTCTAAAAATTTTATCAAAAATTCGAAATTGATAGTATTAAAATTTTACGTTATAATTCCTTAAAATGTAGATTTTGAAAATTAACAATTACAGCATTATGGTCAAGAATGTGATTGTCTTTTAATTAATCAATTTTAATAAAAAAAAAGATGTAATTGTAACTATAAGTAGCAAAATTACTTTTAAAACTCACTTTTAGAAATGTTTTCAAAATATTGTCATTTGAAAAAGTGAAAATTAGAATATTTATGGCCAAGAATTTATTCGTCTTTTAATTAATCGATTTTAATTTTAAAAAATTTATTTATAACTATGATTATCAACATTTCCTTCAAAACTCACAATGTTCTCACTATCCATTCGATAAAGAATTCAATTTAGCATTTATGCCTTACAAAATTTTTAATTGGAAAGAATACAAAAAAAATAATGCACACTTTCAAGTTGACAGTCTTAAAATTTTAAGTTTTAATTCCTTAAAATATAGATTTTGAAAATTAGCAATTAAAGCATTATGGTTAAGAATGTGATCGTCTTTTAGAACAAAATGTTGCTACTTTCCATTCGTTCTAGAATTCAAACTAAGCTTTTCTATTTAAACGCCTCATGAAATATAGGATTGTAAAAAATTTTTGCTAAATGCAAAATTTAACATTTTCAGTCACAAATTTTTTACATTTTAATTGCTTAAAATTGAGATTTTGAAAATTAAAAATTAGACCATTTATGGTCAAAAATTTGGTCGTCTTTTCATCAATCAATTTTAATGAAATAAATGTTAATTGTAACTACTAATAATACCTTTTTTTTATTAGCTATCCGACGCTAAAAATCAAAAGTGCGTGTGAAATTCGGAACGGAAATTGGGATAAGTGGGGATGTTATTATCGAAATATTTGTGCTCTGGTTTTGATATCGTGATTATAGCTAGTTTCTTTGTCTTAAAATATTTCGCTTCGTGAAGAAGAACCTTCTCTTTGGCACTCGAACGCTTCCTGAGTTTCTATTTGTATATGAAACGTGGATGACAAAATATGACATTCCGGTATAAAAATATCAATACCGGGAAAACGATTTTCAATGTTTTTAGAAGAGTTTTGAATCTTCTGGAGTGCTGATTAAGTTGAGTCTTGTTAGTTATTGTTAATTCAGGATAGTATATTTGGAAACTGATACGAGTGAACGTAAAGAATGTTTTCTTGAATTGTCAAAACATTGTTGGATGACGATTAAAAGTGGCTGGTTTGTTTTCAGTTGAATGGGAGTGTGTTAAAGAATTGTGAATTTAAGAGGAAGGGAAATCTAAAGAAAGAATTTGGCTTATTGATATTTAATATTTTAAACTGATGTGGATTGCAATTCGAAAACTAATTAACTTAATTTATAGTAATTAGAAAATTTGCATGGTGGATTTTTCATTGCGTTTTTTTCTTTGCGAAGATTCGTTATTCTTAAGAATCGAGAATAATTATTAGTAATATAGGAATGCTATTTTCTACTAGTACTATATTTTCACATAAATTTTGCAAGAGATATGATTCATGAACTTGCACTATTAGCATACTGATAGCATATGTAATAGCTTCTTTAAAAAATACCGCTTTGTAAACCTGTAATTTTATTTATTATTACATACCTAATTGCAGCTCATTATTTCTTCATATATTAGTTTGATACTTTAAAGCTTCCGGAAAGTAGTTCTGTCAATAGTTGAATTTCTATTATTAAAAATAAAATTTAATACTTTCAAGCAAAATAAAATTGAAATTAGCTATGAGTTTTTTCTCAACTTTCTTAAATAATTGATCAAATATCTTTTTCATTAAAAAGTAGTAAGAAAATGTTTAATGGGTGGGTTGAAGTTTAGTAGAAGTTTTTTTTTAAAGAATAGAATTAAATGTTATAAAGTATTTCTAGATTTTAAAAACTTGTAATTACATTTCAGCGCACTCATTGTCCCGTAATGACGTGGTGGGATAAAGAGTTTGAAACTGTCTTCTACGATGACAGAAGCATCTTTAAACGATCGTGGTGAAGAGTCACTTCACCAACAAGAAATCATGTCGGACCCGCCGCAAAACTACAGTAGTCACCCACCACCAGACATAATGCCTAAAGGACTTGCTATAAACGGTAAAAATTGCTATATAAGTGATCAAATAATCAAATTAAAAATATCAACCAAGGGCTCACAGATCCGTTTACAAGAAAAAAACTAGAGAAAGTGGAAGAACACTTTTTAAAAAACAGGGGTCCATTAAGAAAAGAACTTATCAAATTAACAGAGGAGAAGTTAGGGTTGGGCAAGGAAAGTCAGGGATTTTTAAAAAAATTTCAAAATTCAACTAAAGTCACTTTTTTAAATAAAAAGATCACCTATTTCTGAATTTTCTTGAATTCGTTTGAACTATTAGCTTTAAAAATCTTCAAGGGTTTTCGAAAGATATTAAAAGATTTGAAATATCTTAGGGTATTCTAACAAATTTCAAGACATTTTCAATTGATTAAAAAAATTTCAAGGATTTTCTAAGGATTTATTAGGTCTTTCGTATATGTATAGGTCTTCGGCTATTTTGAAAGGCTGCAAAGAATTTTTTTAATTTATGAGAATTTTAAAAATTCTGAAGATATTTGAATCATTTTTCCATGATTTAAGAAAATGTCAGATTTCATTCAATTTCACGGGATTTTATAATATTCTAATGGAATTTAAACAACGTCAAGGGATTTCAAAAGATATTAAAAGATTCGAAACATGTTACGGGATTTTTAATAGATTTCAATATTTTTAAATGAGTGCAAAGGATTTCAAGACTGTAGGATATTTCTAAAAATTCGTAGCAATTTTTAAGAGCTTTTTGAAGTTTCAAGGGATTGTCTAGGACATAAATTATTTCTGGATATTTTTTGAAATTCCAAAGGGGTTTTAGAAGATTTAAAAGAATTTGATATATTTTAGGTATAATATAATATTATATATCATCAAAATATTTTCTTATATTTTAATGGAGTTCAAAATATACATTTACAAGAAGTGGAGCATTTCGGAAAGATCTAAAGATTCAAAGAGATTTTAAAATATTTTTTGCAATTTATTTGAAGTAATTTGCATTTTGCCCTGAATTCTGATTAATTTATCCTGATTTTTTCGAATTCCTTTGCATTGTTTAATCTACTTGAATTCTTTGAAATTCACTCAATTCTAGTCTGTTCAATGAATTTTTTGGATTTTTGCTTAGTTTTTGTGTAATTCATCTAGAGATCTTTTAAATCGCCCTCATTTCATTTAATGATCAAGAAAAGAAAAAAAATTAGGGAAAAGTCAGGGCATTTTTTTTAATGAAGATTTCGTCCACCCGGTTTAAATAAAAATAGGAATTAAAAGTATTTTCAGAATAACTAGTTTAAAGAGTGAGATCCTTTAATTTTCATGAAAAATGTGTATTTCAGGTGTGGGAGGAAGATTGCGTCAATTAGAAGCTCTATTTAGTGGTGGTCCAGTACAGGGAGGAAAATCGGGCCATATCTTTTCCATTGAAACTCTCATCGATATCTTATTAGTTTTATATGACGAGTGCTGCAACTCTTCTTTACGTCGAGAAAAGACTGTTTCAGATTTCATAGAGTTTGGTAAGTAAAATTGTAATGTAGTTTAATTTATTGTAATGTAGTGTTTATTTATTATTATTTAAGAAAAAATACTCAAGGAATTATAGCAGCTATTTTTAAAATAATATATTTTTATATTCTGTCTTTCTGAAGACATTTTTTATTTTTTCGCCAAAACGGGTTTCACCACTGTTTTGAAATTTAGAGATCTAAAAAAATGTTATTTTCAAACGGTCCTAACGAGCGTAAGTGATTTTTAATCAAAACATTTACAATACGTGAAATTACAAATATTTCCATTTGAATAATTATGACCCTAAAGTCTGAGAACAGATAGCGTTAAGAAATGTACGTGTAAAAAATAAGACGTACCTGAAAAAATAATTTTTTATTTAATATTTTGTGTGCAATCACATCATTTTATTTACAATAATTTCTTTAATCCTTTCAAAATTTTCCAAAAATATTTGATTTGAAGAATGCAGCAATAAATTGGTTCAGCCTGTTCGAGTTTTAGATCTTTTAGAAAAAAATATAAAAGTGGAATAATTTTCGTAGAAGTCTTTCTAATAATTATTTTCGACTTTCTAAAATTTTGCATTTTTGAACACTATAAATATAATTATTAAGAAAACTCGAAATTATTTATGTTTCTATATGTATTGTTTGAACAATGCACAAAGTGCAATGCGCTGTAATATATATATTTTTTTACTTTTTTGTAATAGTTTTAATATTTTCGAATAATATTTGATAGAAAGAATTCAAAAATACATTTTTTTAATAACATTTAATTTATAAATCAAATGTGTTTTTAGTTTTTAATTAAATTTGTGATTTGTTCTAAAAATTTTTCATGTTTGTCCATTACGCTAGTGTTTTAAAAGATAAAAATTTCCCTATTTTCCCTAAGGGATCGTCCATAAACTACGTTCCCACTTTAGGGGTTGGGTTTCTCATTAAACCTACGATTGAAACCGATAACGTTTCCAGGTGATGAATGTTTTTGGTAGAAAATTAATCATTTTGTTTAAAAGTTAATTTTTAGTTGAAAATTCCGCTTTTTGTTTAATAATTCTCCTTTGGTAGTAAATTAATCTTTTCATTTAAAAATTTAACAACTAGGTTTTAAGTTGAATTATCTTCTTTAAAATTAAAAAAATTCTTTCCTTAATATTTCAACTTTTTGGTTGCGAATTCTAGAATTTCATTGAAACTTCACCTCTGTTGGTATTAAATTAATCTTTTTGTTTAAAAAATTTAAGTTTTTAGTTAAAAATTTAACAACTAGGTTTTAAAGTTAAATTACCTTCTTCAAAATTAAAAAAAATGTCTTTTCTTCTTAAAAATTTAATTTTTTGTTTGAGAATTTTTGGATTTTATTGAAAATTTATCTCTTTTGGTAGTAAATTAATATTTTTGTTCTAAATTTCATCTTTTCGGTTAAAAACTGAACAGCTGCGTTTCAAAGTTGAACTACTTTAATAAAAGTGCATTTGTTGTCCTTTTTTTTTGGTAATTGAAAATTTACTTATTCCAGTTTTGGTCGAAAATTCTTCTTTTTTAAATAAAAATTCAACTTCTTCAAAATTTCATATTTTTTATTTGATAATTCAACTGGTTTGTATAGACAATTCGTTTATTTTGTCTTGAAAGCTCAATAATTTAGTTCAAAAAATCAACTATTTGGTAGAAAATTATTTTTTTTATGATTTAAAATAATTTATTTTTTATTGCGAGTTCAAATATTCTATTTTTGGTTAAAAATGTACCTTTTTTAGTTTAAAAATACAATAATATCCGGATTAACTGTCACCTAAAATTGAATTAGGCACATTTTAAAACTCTTACACAGAAAATTACTTTTTTTTATTTTAATGGTTGATTTATTACCGAATTTTATAATTCAGCACACGGTCACGTGAAGAATATAAGCATTTGCTTGTTGAATTGTTGAAGTTTCTGGATGATCCCTAATTTATATTTCAGATCCTTATTTGGATTTCCTTCTGATTTATTTACTTAATTTAATTTCAACTTGCAGTGAAACCGGTGGCCACTTGTATAAAGAGTTTGCAGTTGGCGCGCGAGGATTTTGAGATTATAAAAGTAATTGGGAGAGGTGCATTTGGGGAAGTATGTGTGGTACGAATGCGAGGTTCGGACAAGGTCTTTGCCATGAAAATCTTAAACAAATGGGAAATGCTCAAGCGAGCGGAGACCGCGTGCTTCAGGGAAGAGCGAGACGTTCTCGTTTACGGGGATCGACGGTGGATCACGAACCTCCATTATGCCTTTCAGGATGACAATAATCTGGTAATTTTCCATCAAACGATCAAGAAATCATGAAAGAATCATGCAAAATGATGCTGATTATAATTTATATTTTTTTATAATCATTTCTCTCCCTTTCAGTACCTGGTAATGGATTATTACTGCGGTGGAGACTTATTAACTTTACTCAGCAAATTTGAAGACCGACTTCCAGAAGATATGGCTCGTTTTTATATTGCCGAAATGGTGCTAGCGATCGGATCGATTCACGACTTAAGATACGTTCACCGAGACATCAAACCTGACAACGTTTTGCTCGACGCTAACGGACATATTCGATTGGCTGATTTTGGCTCTTGTCTTCGGTTATTCGAAGACGGAACTGTTCAAAGTAACGTCGCGGTTGGCACGCCTGATTATATATCTCCAGAAATTTTGAGGGTAAATTCGATTCAATTCATTGATTGATTGCTGATTTATTAAAAGATTTGGGTTTTGATTTTCTTGTTAATTTCTAGGCAATGGAAGACGGACAGGGTCGATATGGGCCTGAATGTGATTGGTGGTCTCTGGGTGTCTGTATGTATGAAATGCTTTACGGCGAAACACCGTTTTACGCCGAATCTCTAGTCGAAACCTATGGAAAAATTATGAATCATAAGGTGAGAAAAGTTTAAAATAAACAGAGAGAGCTAAAAGAAATTGATTTTATGATTGGTGCTAATTTTTAATGAAATTTCAGAATTGCTTTGACTTCCCGACCGAGGATATCTTCGATGTTTCCGAGGAAGCGAAGGACTTGATGCGAAAATTGATTTGCAGTTCGGAATTTAGACTAGGACAAAATGGAATTGAAGATTTTAAGGTTTGTGGCATTTTTTATACATTCTATATTATATTTTCCAGTTTTCTTATTGCAATAATTTTACGCTTAGTAACTTTGATAAAACTAAAGTCAAATTTTCGTCTACTCTTCAGAAACATCCGTGGTTTGAAGGAGTAAATTGGGACATTATGCGAGATAGTACAGCGCCCTACATTCCTGAAGTTTCTTCGCCAACGGACACTTCCAATTTTGACGTCGACGACACAGACGTTCGTAGTTCCGATGCCGTTCCTCCAGCTGCGAATTCTGCCTTTTCGGCCTTGCATCTTCCATTCGTGGGATTTAGTTTCACTCAAGGAAGGTAAGAATATTGGAAAGAACAAAAATAATGTAATCCAATGGAATAAAGAAGCGTGTATAAACAAATGCTAATTTAAAAATAAGATAAAGAATAATTTTATTTTTATTTTTCCAGCTGCATATCTGATCTCGGATCTCTACCCGTCTTTTCACAGAAGGGGAAGAATCTAAAAATGCTAGAAGAGGAAAATGCTCAACTATCTCAGACAGTTGCTGACTTAAAAAATCAAGTCACTCATGCCTCTCCTACGATATCGCCCGATTCCAATAACGCAACGAGGAAACTTCAGGATGAAATAAACACTTTAACGAAACGAAATTGTGGTAAGTTTCATTTTAAATCAGGGTTGCTACAAATTCCAATTTCGAAGTTACCTTTTAACACAGCGTGTATTTGATATTTTAAGAATTTTTTATGTACTAAACCCATTTTCGGAAAAGTGTTCATTATCTAGTTGTGTACTGCCAAACTTTATATTACAATTTAGAGACATTGCATTTTCAACATAGTAAATACATATTATACCGAGAAAGACGAATTATCTATCAAAAAAGTTGATTTTTCAATCCCGAAAATTGTTTTTTTTTTAACAAAGAAAGTTTATTTCCAAAAAAATTGTTGAATTTTAAAGCAAAAAATCGAATTTTTATCCTAAAAATATGAATTTTCTGTCCAAAAAGACGAGTTTTTAACAAAATAAATGAATTTTCAACAAAAAAGATACATTTTCAGGCAAAAATGGAATTGTGAAATGTTTAGTTTAAACGAAATTGTCAATCAAGTAAAATATATTTCAAAAAATAGTTATATTTTTAAACAAAGAAATTAATTTTAAACTAAAATTATGAACTTTTAACAAACAAAAAAAATAATTTTTCACAAAATAGTTTTAGTTTTAAAGCAAAAAAATGAATTTTCAAAAAAGAAAGATACATTTTCAAGCAAAGTGGGAATAGTTACATTAAGTTGAAAAAATTAATTTTTGAGAAAAAAGAACGAATTTTCGACGGAACAAAATTATCTGAGTTTTTCCTGTAGAATTTTTCATTTTTCCTCATCTTTATGAGGGAGGGGGAGGTGCAGATCTTACGTATAAAAAATTTGTAATAACAAAAAATAGTAAATCGACATTTTTCAACCAAGAAGATTAAACTTCTACCAAAGAAGAAGAATTTTTAAAGGAAAAGATGCATTTTTAAAAAAAATGGAATAGTTAAATTTTTAGGTTAAAAACTTATTTAAAAAATAAACAATTTTGAACAAATAACGGGAATTTTCATGTAAGAAACGTATTTTTAACTGAAAAAATTAATTTTCGACTAATGATATTAGTTTTATACAAATGGACGAATTTTCAACCAGATACGTAAGTGTGCATCCAAGAATGGAATAGTCATATTTTTAGTTGAAAAAAAATTATAAAAAAAAAAAACATTTCAACAAAATAGTTAGGTTTTCAACCATAGAAATGAATTTTCAACAATCAAGATGAATTAATTACTAAAAAGAGTTTTATTCTATTACAAAAGGCAAGTTTGCAAACCAAAAATATGAATGTTCAACTAAAAAGTTAATTTTTAATCAAAATGAATGACTTCATACAAATTTTGAATTTTCAACGAAGTAATCAGATTACTTCAACTTTAGTTGATCGAAAATTTCCCGACTTTTTCAGGTTTTCCCTGACATTCCCTGACTTTCGCTGTGGCCAGATTTAAACTCCCTCACTTTCCAGAATTCCTTGACCTGTAGCAACCCTGTAAATCGCAGAATTCGACTAAGTATAAGTTCAAATTTTAAATAAAACCAATTCTCTATTTTTCTTCAATAGAACTAGAATCTCAACTCAAATCTCTCGAAGTTCCCCGTGAGCTGCGAAATATAGACAACGGGGAATTGTCAAAGCTTCGTGAGCTCGAGAAACTGGTGCGAACTCTCCGAATGGAAAAGGACGAAGCAGTCAAAGATAAGCAGGACGCTCAGGAGAAATTTAAACTTCAGGACAAGGAACTCAAAGACGCTTTAACTCAGAGAAAGCTCGCCATGGCGGAATATACAGAAGTGACTGATAAATTATCCGAGCTTCGGCAACAGAAGCAAAAATTATCGAGGCAAGTCCGAGACAAGGAGGAAGAACTCGAGGTCGTTATGCAAAAAGTCGACAGCTTACGGCATGATATTCGAAAGGCAGAGAAGCTTCGCCGAGAACTGGAAAATAGAGTCGAGGAAGCGATGGCTGAGACGAGCAAAGAAAGAAAATTGCGAGAACGAAGTGAAGAATATTGCAAGCAGATGCAGGAAGAGACTGAGAAAATCAGACAGAGGTCAGCTGGAAACGATACGAGTACTAATAATGCTCTCGCGACTCAGGAGATTAATAGGCTCAAGGCCGAGGTTGAAAAACTTGAAGTTCAATATAATGAAAATCTTAATCAGCAACAGAGTAGATATAATTTAGAGATGCGAAGTCTTCAAGAGCAGCTTCACGAGGGAGAGGCGAGAAGAGAACTTTTGGAAAGAGAGGTCCATTTGACGAAAGAAAAGTTGGATGCTGCGAGACTCGAAAATATTACTGACAGCGAGGAAACCATCAGTGAATTGACGAGACGACATGAAAGGGAGAAAATGATGCTTGCTGAAGAAAATAAAAAGCTTTTGCTTGAATTAAATTCGGTTACGGATAGTGTTAATAGAATACAGTCGGAAAGACGACAGATCGAAGAGGAGTATGAGGAATTGAGGAATAAGAAGGAGGCTATTGCGCAGTGGGAGGCTCAAATCACCGAGATTATTCAGTGGGTTTCGGATGAAAAAGATGCGAGAGGATACTTACAGGTATGGCGAAAAAATATTCTTTAAAATTGTCCAAAATAATTAGGTCGACCTTCATAAGCTGGAATTCTCCTGATTTAAATTTTTAATCTATTCAGAGCAAATATATAGATAGAAAGAAATTTCAACACACTTTTTGTATGAATAAACTAGTTATTGCAAACTTTAATATTGTTAATACTTTTATCAGTTTTTAATTTATTCTCTGCGTAATATAGAAATATATATTTTTCAGAAGTTAGTGTACGTAAAGTTAAAATGGAAATTGTTGAGTAAATAGTATTTTCATATTTAAAAGGCGGTAAAGAATGTTAAAGTATACAGTTTTTTATAGCCAACTTACAAATCATACAATTATTATAGTTGAAAATGTCGAGCTTAATTCAGTTTCAGAAGTAGAATATGCCATTCCCATGGAATGGATTTTTAAACTATAAAAAGACGGTGAAAAAAAACCACTAGCTAAATTAAAAATTATATTCCAATTTTGTATACTGAACACACGATTTTTTGTTTTTAGTAATCTTCTTTAATGTACAAACACGTATACGAATTAGTTACCTACATTTTTTAGCGACTTGCAACATTTTATTTTGGGTTTGGACGATGAACATCATCTGTTAGGTTTAAGTGACAATTTGACAAATATTATCGAATCCTGAAATAATCTTCAAAGTAGCGTTTTAAAATTTCTGATAAGCCAATAATTCTATTACTCAAGCATTTAATAAAACACAACAGTACAGATCATTATTTGAAGGGTGACAGTACAAAATTAGATAATCAATATTTTTTCAAATTTAGGTTTATTGCATAACAAATTCTTAAAAAATCAATTACACGTTGTGATTAAAATTTCGCTCAAATTCTCATTACTTAATAGTCATGAAAAAAATTTAATTACATTTTTTTCAATTTAGGGTGGTATTTTAGCGTAGTAGTAATATTTCTTCAGCCATTCTCAATATTTTTTGAAATTTGTATCGTTTATTAAAAGAAATGTCTTCTTTTTATAGTTATTTCACCTAATAATCTTTTATCTCAATTCAATACCATCACACTTAATTTTGATTTTCTCGCAGCTACCGAAACCCAATTTTCAAAAGCTGTAAAATTGTAATCTTGAAATTCTTTGACCATTTACTCGAAATTGGTTTACTTTTTTAGATCGAAAGTTTGTTACCCTCATTAAGAAACTCAATATTTCGAGAGTAAGTTTTTATTTTTTTATCACAATTTGCAGCTCAGTCTGTTCCAGTTTGTGGTGAAAAATTCCTTTTTGTTAATTATCTATTTCTGTAGTGCCACCCGTCCTTTATGATTACTTTTAAAATCTACTTTATGTATATTTTAATTCAAAATTCTATTCGATATGTAGGCCTCGGGCTCATTTCTGAAATTAAAAATAGTGTCAATATAATAAATTTTGAACAATAGTCGCAAAGTAATAGATTCGATTCTTTTACATTTTTTAAAATAACATAAAAGATTTAAAATACACTGAAATAAGTATTAAGTACAAAATATATATTTTTTAAATAAATAGTAAGTACTTTGAATACGTTTCAGTTTTATGGAGATCCTCTAAAAAAATCCTTTTATATGGTATATATGGTGTAATCTATTAAATATGGCAAAATCCCCAAAAATGTTTGAAATCTGTAAAGATTTCTAGGAGTCCATTGAAACTTCAAAGTTCTCTATAAATCCGTTAGAAACGCGTGAAGTATTAAAAAAATGATTGATATCCCGAAAAACCTTTATAAAATTCTTCAAAATTATGTGAAAACCTACGCAATTCTTTAAACATCCTTAAAATTGTTGAAATCTCGTTAAAATATATGGATTTTCCTCTGAAATTCCTTGAAATTAAAAAATTCCCTGATCTATTGTGAAATCTCTAGTAGTCCTATAAAATCGGATACAACCCTTTTAAATCCCTTAACAGTTTTAAAATAACCTAAAAGCTTTGAAATACACTAAAATCAATTAAAAACCTTTCTATTAATTTTTTAAAAATTTCTTTTGAAATCCTATAAATCCCTCAAATATTGTAAAATTCCTTGAAATCCCTTGAAATTGTATAATACCCCAAATATTCCTTGAAATACACTGTATATTTTTTTAATTCTTTGAGATTTTTAATTTCCCTTAAATTTTCTAAAATACCTAGACATCTTTTAAAATCTGTAATATCTTTTGAAATTCTTTTGAAAGTGGTCAAATCTTTGAAATTCCCTGAGACCCTGGAATAAGAAAGCGTAGAAATCACTGGAATTCTCTTAAAATTTCATTTCATTTGCTCACAAAAGTTCTTCAGGCATTTAAAAAAATTCCTTGAAATTTTTTTAATAGTACGACATTTCAAGATTATTTATGGGATTGTAATCCTAAATCAGATGAAAGTTCTTGAAATATCTCCAGATGCCTTGAAATCTCTTGGAATCTTTAAAATTTAATTACTAAATTCTTATAAATTAACAAACAAGAATTTAATAATCTGAATGTTGGACGTTAAAAAATAATTAAAATTGTAATCTTTTAAAATATTGATATTTTGAAATCTTTGGAAATTTCTATTTTTTACAGATATAATATCATTATATCTCGTTTTTACATGCATATAAAATGGTTATTTCATTACTTATTATAATATAAATTTAAAATATAAAAAATAAATTTATTATAAAAGTCGATCTGGAAAAACTTGATTTCTTGAATTGGAAAACTTTTAAAAGACTTTGAATTTCGTACCTGAGGATCGCTAGGCACACTGAAATCATAAATTAATTATTGCATCCTTAAATTCAGGCTTTGGCTACGAAAATGACTGAAGAACTGGAATTCCTGAAACACTCTGGTGGAGTCGGTGGGGTCGGAAGCGTTTCTACAATAAGTGACAAAAATTGGAGGAATCGCAGGTCACAAAAGCTGGATAAAATGGAGCTTCTAAATCTTCAGAGTTCTTTGCAGAGCGAAATTCAAGCCAAGCAAGCCATTTCGGAGGAACTCACGAAAACTCGATCCGATCTAATTGCAGCACAAAAGTATGCTTCAAATTTCATAAATACAGGGCTGTCATACAGTCACTTTTAGCAATTTTCTGAAGGAAAAGTCACAATATAGTCCATTTTTAAAAGGAAAAGGCCACTATTATTATATTTTTGGTTCAAAATTCATGATTTTTGTTTAAAAAATTGTATTACTTGGTTGAAAATTGAATTATTTCATTGCAAAGTCATATCTTATGGTCGGAATTTAAACTATTTTCTTGAACATTCACCTTTTTGGATAGAAAGTTCATGTTTCTTGGTTGAAAGTTATGTAAAATTTTTGTTGAAAATTCAACTGTTTTCTAAAAAATACGTCCCTTTTGCTTAAAAGTGCAACTATTTGGTTCAAAGTGCAACTGTTTGGTTGATAATTAATATCCTGCTGTGGTTTTGAATTCAACTATTCTATTAAAAATTCGTTTTTTTTTTTTTGAAAATTAATTTTTTCTAACTTAAATTTCTTTTTTTTTATTATAAACTTCAACTATTTAAATATTCATGTATGATGTTAAAAATTCGTCTTTTTTATAATAAATTAATATTCTTTGTTGAAAATTCATCGTTTTGGTAGAAAGTTACGCTTATTGGTTGAAATTGACTTTTTTTTGTTGTTGAAAATTCATTTTTTTGAGAGTAAAATTCAAATGCTTTTAAAGTCGTTCGACTTTGTAGCTTGAAAAATTAACTCTTCTTTGATTAATTTGATATTTTTTGGTTGAAATTCAATTTTGTTAGTTGAAAATGCAGCTTTTTTGATCGAAAATGAACTGTTTTGTTGAAAATGAATTTGTTCTGGTAGAAATGTAATACTTTTTGGTTAAAAATCCAACTCTTGATTGACAATTAAGAATAATCTGTTGTGGTTGAGGAAACTAAGTATTTAGTTAAAAATTCATGTATTTTGTTGAAGATTTCTCTTTTTGGTCGAAAATTCATTCCTATGATAAAAATGTTTTAAATATTTACTATTACATTTTTCCTTGAGAATTCATCTGTTTTGTTTAAAAATTTAATTACATGCTCGAAAGTTGAACTATTTTGTTCAAAAACTATTTTTGGTTAAAAATTCTTCATTTTAATTGAAAATTCATCTTTTTGTTCGAAAATTTAACTATTTTGTTGATATTTTTTTTTAGTTGAATTGGTTGAAAATTCATCATAGTTATAAGTTTTCATCTATCGTGTTGAAATCGCAATATTTTTATTTGGAAGGTTAGGAATTTAAAGCATTTCATATTTCATTCAAGATGGTACGTACAATAATTTTATTTAAAACAATTTATTTCCATATTTTCGTGGAAATCACCCCATTTACCGTGTTTTCAGAGGTTTTTAGACTGCAATCTATGATGTTAAAATTGAAATTATTTAAAAGATAGTGTTTCTATTGGCATTACAGGCCTCTTTTTGTGTAAACAGTTATCACTTTGAGCCACTTTTTAGCCTAAATTAATCGCTCTTACTATTCTTTTAAAGAGAATTATTCTGTGACAGTCCTGCAGATTTATAATCAAATTTAGAATACAAATTTAATAAAAATTGAGATTAATTTGATGGAATATTTTGTAATTTTCAGAGAGCTTCGAGATTTCAAGCAACGGCTCGATTCTGTGTCGCATGAGATGAAACGGAAAGAAATGCAGATAAAAGAACTGCAGACGCGACTAGAATCTGGCGATAGCTGTAAGTATTCTCCAATTGACCCTACTACAAAAAACAGTCGTTCTATATTAGTTTCGCCTCAGTCGTTTGGAAAGTTGGTATCCATGGTAGTGATACAAACTGCGATGATCCATGCTGCCTGGGTAGTTTGCAAAAACTTTAATTTTTTTCACGGGCTGTTTAGAAAATAACATTTGACGATCCCTTGCTTTCGTTAGTTTGACGTTGTTGTAAAGACTTAGAAGTTTTGTGACGTTATTTGTTAATTGACTTTGAGAATCAAAAAATTGTGACACTGAACTTATAATAGTTCAGTGCCTTTCAGAATTGAGAGATAAATTAATTTAGCATTTATCGACTAGAGTCCTCAATTAACGATAGGAGGAGTAGATTTGCATTTTTTAAACCATTGAAAAGGGCTATGTGATATTGCAGGGTAAAAAAACACCTAAAATTAATAACATTCCTTATTATTATTTTTCTTCAGCCTTCTATTATATTTGTATCTCATGGCCCTAATTTTTTTTCTATTTCTACTAATTTCTAGTAATGACTGAAAAATTTGCATTGATAGTTTAGAAATTGATTACTCTCTTTCATAAATTTAATTTATCTACCCCAAACTGTAGTGAATCTCGTTTTTGTTATCGTCTGCAGAATGAATCTCTAATTTTAATATATCCTCCGTTGTAAAAAAAATATTACTATGCTTTGTTATATTTATGTAATTTTATTTTTATTGTAAAATATTAGAGATTCACTCTGTAAGTTTGATGTCAGACACAATGATTGTGCATTTCTGTTTAAGTAGTTTAAGTGGCTCGTTACAGCCTTGGAAAAAGCGAACAGAGTATAATTTTCTACTAATGTTAGGACTCAGATTTTGTTGATTTTGAGTCTCATTTATAAATCTAGATCTAGGTAATTAACTTCAATTTTGTAGCATTTACAAATCCGACAATATTTAGAATCCAATTTCGAATTGCAAGAATGAATTTCTTACCTTCCGTTTATTCAATAGGACTGTCAATAAGACTGCAATATTATTCGAATCTCGGTATTCTATATTAGACTTCATAGAGTTGAAGTTACCATTATTAATAATTTCTCAATTTTGCATTGTTTAATTTCGACTCTTCAACGTGCGTATAATCTTCAACATCTTCATTAAATTCACATCTCAGATTGTAACGAATGCATATTTACGCGACAATAATAACACGCGACTAGGTGTGCTCATAACGTAAAGAAGCTTTCAAGATTATAAATTATTATGATTTTAGAAAAATAATTCATTTGTGATCAGATAATATTATTTATGCGTCTTCAGAAATTTACACTGTGATATTGTGCAAGCATTATTATTATTATCATTATTATTTTATTGGCTTAATAATTATGTTTAATCTCATCGAAATTATATTTTGTGAACCTTACTTGTCTACCAGAAAAAAGGTACATTTATACAAATTTTGCAATAATGCTTTGACATAACGAGGCTTTTGATTTCAAGTCTCGTTTTTAGATAACAGGATATCATTTCATGTTTCTTAACAGTTTTAATAAAAATATTATATTGTACTTTACTTGGACTAAAGTTGCAATTCATTTATTTTATAAAATGTTCAAAACTAATTTGCTATTCGTAAGCAATCATTTATTACTTCCACAACTAAAATTGCTAAATTCATAGATTTTCATCTTAATTTTTATGTCATGCTACTAACAAGACATATTTGTCAAATTCAGGTAATTTATTCATTTTAAAAAAGATAGATAACTTCTAGAATTTCAAAGAAATTGTGTTTATTGTTAATTACCTCAATAGGTATTTTTGAATTAAGTTAGGGACACTTTTGAATAGAAATATTATCTTACAAATTTTGCAGGTGTTTACACAGTTCTAAAACTTTCGCAAAATTTAATTATTAACATATTTACCAAACTTGAATATAAATAATATAACAAATTTGATTAATAAGCTTTAGATGAATTATAAATTTGATTAAGAACTTCATTTAATGAACTACCTACTTTTGCAATTTGGATCTGGATTATTCAAATTTAGAACTTCAGGCATTAAAGGTTTGGACGTTTTTTACTTTTTAGGTGAATAAAAAGTTGAATAATAAGGGACATACTAAAAATTACTAAGTAAGTTAAAATCTAAATAAAATTTAACAATGCAATAAAGAAATGATTAAAACGTAAATGACATAGCCTATTTAAAACACTTTTTGGATTTCTATTAAAATTATCTATCAAAACTAACCATTTTGTTTATATATTTCAAATTTTTTGTTAATAAGCAAAATTAATTTGCATTCAACTAGCACATATTATAAAATATTAATAGCCATTTAGGTTTGGTAAATTTTCTACAGTTCTCTTAAACATATTAAAATTTCAATTTTCTAAAATTTGAACTAATATAAATTATTTAGAACTCTAAATGTATAAGATAGCAGCTTTTATTCGCAAAAAAAGGAAGACAAAACGAGACATTATTAGCTAAAAAGTACAATTTTTTGTTTATTTCAATTAATAGTTCTACATTGTTGAATGATTTGGCGTATTTTTTAAAGGAGTTAATTACAATTTTAATAAATTAATGTAACCGGAAATAAATTACCATTTTTTCAATTACGCCTTCTAACTTTTTGAGGCCAGGTAATTATGAAAATTTCCAGGAACGATTAACACCCAAAACCACATCTTTTCAATATTAAAGTGCTAACTTAGAATACTTTATTTTAAATACTTCCTACGTCTTAAATACTTCCTAAGTATTTTTACGAAGTATACAAAATTTTTTAGGCCCGCTTTTATAATAACTCGCTATTTGTCGCTTTTTAATCAATTTTGGAATTTTTCTTAAGGAACAAGTAATATGTAACATTTTTATCTGCTAAAACCTTTCATTTTGCGTCCAAAAAAGGTCCTATGTACTTAATATTGATTGATATTGATATTGGTACATTTTACGTAAAAGTTCTAACAAGCGAAAATAAAATCCACAAATTTCCCAACAGTTTCAAGAAAAAAAGAATGATCTAGCGTAAACGATACAGAAGTTATCAGCTGTTGAAATGATTTACCATTTTAAAAAATGTGAAATCTTTTTTTTGCATTCTGCAAATAAGAAATAAATTCACACTTTCACAGAAGAGAAGTTATAGTCTCTTTTAGTAGACTGCTTTTTACGGAATTCTTTTTACTAAGTGAATATTCGAGTTAAGGTAACTAATTTGTTTCATTATAACAGCCCTTTCATGTGATCATTTACTAATTTACTATTGATACGAAAATTAATTTACTGTTTAAAAAGCCGAGAGATTTAGTAACTCAAGATGCAAATTGAAAAGATATGCTTTCTTTGCTTCGGCGGAAAAGTGGAAAGTACAAGAAAACAGTGAAAAGTACTGACGTAATATATAAATGATCAGTTTTTAATAAAAAGTACGATCTATAATAAAGTATCACAATAGGCAGCCTACAATGAGAGGCTAGAACTTTTGTTGTTCAGATTTCTTTTTCAGATTTAAAGATAATTTAATCTCCCTTAATTTATTTTCATACAATTTTAATGTAAGATGTACAGCGGACAAGATATTATGCGAAAACAAAAAGATTTTACATTTTTTAAATTGAACTATTTTTCTGGACTATTTACGCTAGAATATTCTTTTCCCCCTTAAATTGTTGGGAAATTAAAAAAAAGGTTTCCAAAAATCTAGAAGAGAGCGGAAAATTAATATTAAGAAATGGCAGATAATTTACAGTTAATTATTATTATTATTTTTGCTTTTATATTGTGTCTAATAATATATGGTATTTTTAAAAGAACTCTAAAAAGGAAATTACGTATCACTAAAAACTAAAATCTAGGAAAGAAACGGAAGCAACTTCAATACGAAATTGCAAACGGCCCTTACGAAAAAATATTATAGGGTAATCATTATAGGCTTATATTCAGAATTTAAATATAGAATACACAAATATTGAAGGAATTCATGAAAAAAGTAGAAAACCCGTCAAAGGTACGATTTATTTTGAACTAAACATAATCTCATATGCAAGCACACAAAATAGCGGTGCTGCACAGATAAACTTTGCACAAAAAAATATGTCAATATTCTAGATATTTTTTAAATCGCTTGAAATATAATTGAAATACTTTGCTACCCTTGGAAATATTTTTAGATCTATTAAAATCTTTAAAATTGGTAAAAAGCTTATAAATTTCTCTAAATTTTTAAAGCACTTTTGAATTCCATCAAAATTGTTAAAAAACTGTAAAAAAATTTTTTAAACCCTTGAAAATAAATCAAATTTATTCCTCGAAGTTCCCTTTCAATTTATTGAAATCCCTTTAAATCCATTTCAATCTTTAGTAGTTGTCCATTAAATCCATTAAAAGGAGTAGAAATTAATTGAAATCCCATTAATATAAATTAAATTAAACTTATTCATTAAAGTTCTCTAACAAAAGACCGTTTTTATTTCTAGAAATCTTTCAAACCCTTTAATTAAATTTCGTAAATCCTGTAAAATTCCTTGAAATTCGTTAAAAGCCTTTCAAATGTTTGGAATCACTAGGAATCCTTTAAAAATTAATTTATTTTACAATGTTCTCTAGAAATTCCTTAAAAGAAAGCTTAAAATATTTGGAAATCCTACAAAATTCTTTGAGTTTCTTTGATATTTTTTAAGTCTCTTGAAATTATTTGGAATCTTTGAAAATAATTTAAAATCATTCAAATCCGTGGAAGTTTTGTGAGTTTCTTCGTAGCCCTTCAAATGGTTGAAATCTGTAGAAATTATAATGATTTGTGTAGAATTGCGAATAAATGTGAAGAACTTCATTATAGGCCTATATTGAATTTTCTATAACATTTTTTATGAGGGTGTAACGACCATAATAAAGAGTTCCGGACCTGTTGAACAATTATCTAATTTTAGAAAAATGTTTAACTCAAAAATATACGAACAAATATATTGCTAGAAGAGGCCGTGCCTCCCAGTATTTTCCGGATTAGTTTTAGCTGAGAGAACTTATTACTTGTTCCTTATTGGGAAAAATCACAAAAATTGTTTAAAAAAGCAACAAATATTGAATTATTTTACAAGAAATCTAACGATGTTTTTAGTATTCCAATTTCTCGGGTACACACTTTAGCCTCCTCTTTTAAGTGCAATTGGTTCACAGCAGGTGTGACAGCGTTGTCTATTAATTGGTAGTTTATAAAAAAATGAATCTAGATGAGACTAATTTGCAAAAATAGAATACTAATTATGAAATTATGGGACACGTAAGATTGTTCTGGGATTCTGAGAAATCTAATCAGCTCAGTAACCCAAATGTCCGGTACGGTATGCAATTCTGATTTCTAGACTGCAAAGTGCCTCTGTTTATTGGCGTAACGAGCTGCGTGTGGGGCATCTTGTTGCTCATCATCAAACTGTATTTGTGACAGCACTTCTATCTACCAAATCTACCAAATCTACCAAATCTTCAAACATCGTCACAACCAAACCCCAGCGAATCATCGTGCACCAGCCGTCATCACCCCTACCAGTAATGCGTGCCCCCCGCATCACCAAATGTCGCTTATTAACTAGATTTGTTCCTGCCAATTCAATGGTTAATCGCGATGCCGTCAGCATCAAATCGTCGCCTGGTAAATCAAATGGCAGGGCGTGCGACTTTCATAGTCGATTCAATTGTTGCTAATCGAAAAACGCAGCGCTATGTTTTTAGTAAAATATCTCCATTTTTCCAAAAATATCGCTGCTGAGATAAATAGTTTCAAACTAAAATATAACTCCAAAAGTAACACATTTACTAAATTAAACTTATCGATGACTTCAAAAAGAATATTTCTAGAAGATGTAAGTATTTTAAGTATTTCAGGTATTTTTTTATATAACTAGAAAACTAGAGCGATTTTGGTTGCAACAAAAAGGGAAGTACAATATTGTATTATTGAGTGTACATATAACAATATGTACTAATACTTACTGAAACATAGCACTGTGTTAGATTTAACATTTTGGTCTTATCAGTAAACTGTTTTCCTTGATTGTTTCTAATCATGATCAGGACTAAGTGTTTATTAACGGAAGTAATTTTCTCAAATAAAAATAAGATTAGAGTTTAATTAATTTTCAATCCGAGTCCTGATGATGATTTTCTGTCGCAGATTCAACGAATGCGAAAGCTGCATCCTGTTTGGCCCTAGTAGAATTTAGACTTAACGCGAATTGTTTTAAGCGATCGATTAACAAAACCCAAGCGACCTACCATTCTACTACATATTTCCGAAAAAGCCTTCTTGTGTGGGTTTGCTTAGGTTTGTTGTGGGTGCTTTGGTGAATTTTCTATTTTCTTTTGCTGAGCCAGTGTCCCACAGTTTTAATGTATTTTAATCAATTAATTCTGTGATTCTGGTAGGACTTGTCCCTAACAGAACGTGTCTGACGCAATTGCAGTGAAGTCATCAAACGCATAGGTCCAATATTTTAATTAAATCTATTAAAATTGTGATTGAGGAAATGTTTTGTTATGTACTATTTATTATCATCTTTCTTCATTATTATTTAAATATTGGACCCATGTGTAAAGCAGCAGTTGGCTAACTCTGAGAACCAAGCCTCTAACATAAAGAAATTGCTTGAAAATTAAGATCTTTCGTAACAAATGTTGATTTGTAATTTCAGTTTTGGAAAGGCCTACCTCCCAAATGTCGTACTTGGAACATTTTCTGAAGGAAACCGCTAGCAGTACTCGTCATGGAAGTGTGGATAGTGTAGAAGGTGATATTGAAGACAACAGAGCCCCAAGTATCGCAAGCAGTAAAAGCAACCTCTCCGAACTTAGTATTGTAAGTATTTTTAATCATATTTTTTAATATTCTGTTTCCCGTTTGTTTATCTATTAATAAAGATTAAAACATTTTCTGGACCATCAATTTTGTAAACCAAAATTTCGAAATAAGCATATACTTCATGATAAAATTGATTTCTAAATGTCTCTAAATAATATTGATCAAAGAGAACATTTTAATTTTAAATGTGTTTTTAATATTGACAAATCATTATTTTCTTAAAAGTTTGCTAATCACGCTATAATTTGGAAACTCCTTCACACATTTAAAGAGATGAAAAAATAAAATTTTAAATCATATCATATGCGGAAACAGAATCTGGAAGCTTTCCAGACGATTTTTTTTTAATTTTGCAGAATTTAAAGAAAATGGTGGGTACTAAATTATTTCTTAAAATATTTAGAAGATTTGGAAGTGTTGTAATCATTCAAAAATAATTTTAATCTCACGAAGAATTCAAAAAACGTAAAACAAAGTGTAGATTTTTGAAGATTGAGCACAAAAGAACCTGTTCAGAACTTTAAAACGTTTCAAGGGAATAAGCTATTTTTCTTGAAGCTCCTCAGACCAATTAAATTTACTTTTTATTTTGAAAAATTAATTTCAAGATAAATGTGAAAAAGAGTTATTTAGTAGAAGGGTAAATTTAAACTGATTTTTTATTTTGACATATTAATTTTAAGATAAATGTTGAAAAAATATTAAAACATTTCTAAAGATTTAAAAATTATCAAATCACAGTCTGAAAGATTTTAAGAGAATTTCTTTAATTTTAAAGAATTAACAAAAATTGTAGGAAAATCCCAATAACTTTAAAACTTATTTAAAAAGTTTAATAGTTTTTACATAATTAAAAAGGCTGTAATTGAAACTTTTAAAATATTTCAAAAAATGAAAAAAAGCGTATACTTTATAGATTACAAAGGAAAAAAAATCCAAAAGGTTTTTAAACATTTCGAAAGGTTTCAGGAAAATTCAAACTTTTTAAGAGGTTTCTAAAATCGTCGAAAAAATTTAGAAGATTTAAAGGCAATTTTTTAATTTTGAAAGATTTTTCAAAATTTGTGGAATATTTTGAGTCAGTTAAAAAAATATCTAGGAATGTAAGAAGTGTTGAAGAGATTACAAATATTTTAAATCATTGGAAGATTTCCGAAAATGTTTCCTGTAAATTAAAAAATTATACATTTTTGAAATTTGAAATCTTCAAAAATCTTTTTGAATTTTTTCAAGAATCTTCGAAAAATTATATTTATATAACCTTAAAAACAAATGAACGAATAAACTTAAAACATAAATGGCTATTCAAAATTATATTTAGGATGACATTTTTTTTCTTTCTTGACTGAATAATACCTCTTGCTTAAAAATTCAACTATTTTGTTGAAAATTCGTCTTTTTAGTTTAAAAATTAATCTGTTTTGGTCAAAAATTTAACTATTTTGTAGAAAAATCGGCTTTTCTAAATGAATTCAACTCTTTTGATTTCAAATTAAAATATTTTTTGCTTGAAATATTAACTAATAAATTTTTGGTTAAGGATTTATCTTTCTTGGTTCACAAATTCATCTACTTTCTTAAAAATTATTTTTTTTAAATTTCTCATTTTTGTTCAAAATTAATTTCATTGGTTGAAAGTGTAACTATTTTTTTGAAAATTCATGTTCTTCCTTGGAAATTCTTCTTTTTTTTTGACAGATAATTAATCTTCATGGTCGAAAATTCATTTTTTTGGTTGATTTTCGGGCTAAAATAATGAACTGTTTTGTATAAAACTGTTCTCTTTTTGAAAAGATGTTTTTGTATTTGATTAAAAATGTAACTGGTAAAAATTAATCTCTTATAGTTGAGTATTCAGCAATTTTATTGAAAAGTCGTCTTTTTGGACGAATTCAATTGTTTTTATTTAAAATTAAAATTGTTTTTGGTTTACATATCAATTATTAATACATGTTTGCTTGAGAATTCATCTTCTTTGGTTAAAAATTCTCTTACTTGGTATTTATAATACCTTTCAGGCAAATAAACTTAAAAAATAAACAGTTATCTAAAATTCGTATTTTGCATTAGAAAATTATTTTTTTTCCTGAAAGCGAAAAATTACACGCGCGCAAATGTTAATGTTAGTAAGCTAAAAATTGAAATCAGGTATGAAATAAAAATGGCCTATCTAATCGTTTCTTTTTTAATTCTAGGATCCAACCTCTCCTCTATCACATGAGTTACTTAACAAATCCTCGGCAGCTCACAGTCAATCGAATTTACAACCAAAGCCAAAGTCTCATCAATTTTTGGTGCGGACTTTTTCAGCGCCAACAAAATGTAATCATTGTACTTCATTAATGGTTGGCTTGACGAGACAAGGAGTCGTTTGTGAAGTCTGTGGCTTTGCTTGTCACATGCCTTGCTGCGATAAGGTGCCTCCAATGTGTCCGGTTCCACATGACCAGAGTAAGTTTATAACATTTTCACTCCTTTGCATTTTCTCAATTCTCAGAAAAAAGGTCCCGTTCATTTTCCGGTTACTTTAATTTTCAAAATGAACCCTTTAAAATAAAGAATTTATAATTTTAAGGTTTAAAAAAAGAATCTTGAAATAAATTTAAATTAAATAACTTTAATATTCGCAGATCTTCATTTGCAAAATTCCCTGACCAGAATTCTAACCAGAGATATGAACGAAATTAAGGGGAATTTTCTGATTTATTACAATTATTTTGTAAATTTAAGATAATTAAACTAAAAACGATGCTAAGTAGAAAAAGTACTAAAAATTAATACGGTGACGGAAGCGTAATGTCAACATTCGTTACTTTTTCATAACAAGCTTTTTTCTAGACAAATTAATTTGTTGCAATAATTGACAAATACCCAAAAATGCCTCCTCGTGTGGATCCCTGATTCTATCATATTCTAATCTCAGGGCTTTTATCCCAGAAGGTCTAAAAAAGGAGAGTAGGGTAATTTTTTCATAAAAATGGGGAAAGTAAGGGAAAGATTAATTACTTATATATCTAGAAAAGAGGTAACAATCCAATAATGACAAACTATATGTATAAATAATTTAAAATTATTTTTTAATTATTTCGGTCATTAAAGAATTTACATGTAAAAATTGGATATACTTAGGTCATTGTAAATCCTTTGACGGTAAATAAACAATTTCGATATGTTTAAAATTGTTTTATCTTTTAAAAATTCCATTAATAATGAAATTGTGATACTTCTAAGTATAATGAAATATTTCTTTCAAAGATTTCTCATTTCGTCCTTACTATAATTATAACTTTGAATGTAAATTTAAAAATACAATCTTCAGCGAAAAAGTATTTTAACTTTAATATTTTATTCAAATTCTATATATTTCAAGAGTGTTATGATATATTGTTTTTTATTTTATTTATTTATAAATAATTTATTTAAGTGCTTCAATATCATATATATGAATTTTATTATTTACATAGACGCACCTAGAGCTGTAACCAAAAATTAATTTTTATTGTAAAAATTAATTAGTAACGATTTAAATTGAAAAAAATTAGAGTAATTATAATAAGTAATTCTTTAAGTTGGAAAACAATTAAACTTTCACTACACGCGGTAGCATATATTCTACTTTTGAATCAAATAATTTTGTAGATCTTAGAGAATTTGATAACATTTTATATTTTATATAATTTTATAACATTTTTAATATCGAAGTGTTTAATAGGAAAAATTAATGTTTAATTTGGATTTTATTCTAATTTAAATTTCTTAAATTTTTATCTAGCTGACTTGGATTGAAGTGTTTCGTCGTCCCGAAATTCGGGATGAGTAATAAAATATTTTGCAGAAGCTTTACTAGTCTTCCGACTTTCGGAAAGACTAGTCCATCCTCGTTCCAATTATAAAATATTGTAATTTATTATTCTTGACAGAAATTTGAAGTGCCCCTTAAAGAAATTCCCTGCGTTTTGCAAAATTTTCAAAATTCTTGACTATATCCCGACTTTCCCTGACTAAAAAAGTTTCTGCTTTTTTTCCTGATTGTTAGGGGTTTTCTGAACTGCAGCCACTCTGAAAATAGAACAATTTAAAACTCAAATTTTCAATATTGTACAAGATTAATGCTTTTAAAATTAGACAATCTCCAAATCAGAAACATTTAAACCTTTACAATTTTCAAGCAGAAACAATAAAAAAATTGAAATTGAGCATTTTCATACCTAATTAATTCAGAATTAATTCAATGAAAATGAACACTTTTACATGTAAGGCAATCAAAATTCGACAGACTGAAAAAGAAACACTGAAACAATGTACGTAGCTGTTGAAATTGTCACATTTATACAATAATACAGTCTACAATTAGTCAGTTTTAAACATTAAAGATTCATCATAATATTTGTTACATAGGTAATTTAGAATCGTTCTACTATTAAAGACTTTATTTTTTAAATTCCAGTATTTCAAACGATTTTTTATTTGATTTTAGTGGATTCATTGAATTTTTCGAAGTGAATTTAAATCTAAACCGTTGAATTGTCCCATTTGAAAATTGTTTTAATTTGAGCGCTTTTCATTAAAAATTTGTATTCCAATTTGAAATAAAAAGTTCAAATTTTTCAGAAGATTGCATTAAAAGTTATTCCATTTAAAGTGCTTTTAATTAATATTATGATCCAAAATCTGCAATTATTCGATTTTTATCATTCTGCATCATTTTTAACGTTTTAATCTAAGGTTATTGAACGCTTTCAATTCAAAAGTTTTTCTTTTTAAAACTCGTTTTTCTAATCATTTATTACTTTAGACTTAAAATTGCTTAAAATTAATTAAAATTGCTTTTTTAAATATATTAAAGCTTACATTTCTGAATTATACAATTATGAAAATTAATTAAAATTTAAAACTAAAGAATTTTTAATTCTTTAAAAGAGACGAATTGTCTACAAAACACTTTATTTTTTTAACCCGAAAATATGAATTTATTACGAAATATATAAATTATGTGAATCAAATACCATAATTTTTATTTTCTTTAATTTTTAGACCTATGTTCTTAATTGTTGTGTCCAGTTTGATCAACATTCTTTGCAAGTATTCGATTGACTCTGTCATAACAACCTTATCATCTGCAAAAGCTAACAAACGTAGCCTCAAAATTCCTAATTATCTTTTAAACTAACTCACATTATCACTAAAATTTTTAAAAAGGGCCTTGTACAATTTGAGAAATTAAACATTTAAAGAATTCTGAAAAAAATTAGGATCGCTTTCCTCTTCTGGAAATTAAATTTTGAAGTCACTTTAAATTAAATTTAAATAAGGCTTATTCTGGACCATGATTAAATCCAAACATTCTTAATTTTTACAGCTAAACGACCTTTGGGAATCGACCCGACAAGAGGTATTGGGACAGCGTACGAAGGTTACGTAAAAGTCCCGAAAATGGGTGGCGTAAAAAAAGGTTGGGTGCGTCAATTTGTGGTTGTCTGTGACTTCAAATTATTCCTCTACGACATTTCGCCTGACAGAAATGCAATCCCCTCTGTCTACGTATCCCAAGTTTTGGATATGAGGGATGAAGAGTTCAGTGTCAGCTCAGTGCGAGACTCTGATGTTATACATGCGACGAAGAAAGACATTCCATGTATATTTAGAGTGAGTAAAAGCACGAGAAGATTATAATATTTCGCAATTTATCATATTCATTTAATTAATATTTTCATCGATTTAATAATTATTGAATAACAAACCTTGTATTGAGATTCTAATGCTAAATGTAAATTGTTTGCTATCAAATTACATATTGTGTTTAATAGTCTCAATTAAAAAGCTGTTTCCTTAATAAAACGATATTCCTCGACTAGATAACAACATCCTTGCTGGAACCACCCGGATTGCGGAACCATACGTTAATGCTTGCTGACACAGAAAGTGAAAAGACTAAATGGGTAGTGGCCTTAAGCGAACTTCATCGGATTCTCAAAAGAAATAATCTCCCTAATACAACAGTACGATATTTTAATTATTTATGGATTTTTGTGCTTATTTTTTGTTTCTTTGAATTCGCATGTAGATAATTTGTTGTTTGTTTTGATAGATTTTCAGAGCTAAGGAACTGTTGGATAATACACTCGCGTTAATTAAAAACGTGATATCAGGAGCAATTATAGACCCGGATCGTCTAGTCATTGGCACAGAGGAAGGCTTATTTTGTTTAGATTTAGATCGTAGTGGTAAGTAACAAAATAATTGAATTTTTAACAAAATAATTAAATTTTCAACAAATTAGTTGGATTTTTAAGCAACAAAAAAATTTAATTTTAACGACAAATAGTTGTATTTTCTTACTGTGCTCTATTAATTCAGTTCACATTTAAGTGAAAAAGCAGAAAAAAGGGAATTTCCTTGAAAACTTGGAGAAAAAAAATTCCTTAAAAAAGGTGGTCAGAGGGGATTAGAGGAAAGAATGTGCAGTCTGCAATCAAAATTGAATATATTACATTTTCTTACTCTATAAATATTTAACAGATATTTTTTACCATTAAGCACATTTTATTACATATTGCTGTTAAAATTAAAACTTGAAAAATGGAAATAATTTGGGTCTGAAAAGGAGTCGTCTTGGAAACTTCATGAATAATTTAAATTTATAAGCTATGAATTTTGAAAAAGAAAACTTTCTTACTCTGTTCCCCTATTCTTTTTTTAAAGAATAGTGAGTCTGCAGTGTCAGTTGATCTACTACATTTTAATTTCTATTTAATTAAATACTTGATTTATTTTTGTTTCTATTTTCTTTTCCAGAAATCGCAAGAGTCGGGGAGGGAAAAAAGATATATCTGCTCGAATATGTAACGGAGGAGCAATTAATAGTAGTACTTAGTGGAAAACAACGTCATGTGCGTTTAGTTCCTGTTCGCGCTTTGGACGGAGACGAAGTTGAATGGATCAAAGTTGCCGAAACGAAAGGGTGCATCACTCTAACAACTGGAGTCGTGCGTCGAAATCCGCTGACTTACTGCCTCTGTGTAGCAATTAAGAAGCAAAATGCCTCGCAAGTCATTATCTATGAAATCACACGTACGAAAACAAGACACAAACGCGTTCGTGAACTCATGCTGCCTTGTCACGCACAAACGCTGCAAGTTCTATCCGAAGGACGACTATGTGTTGGATACCCGTCTGGCTTTTCTATTTACAGCATTCTAGGAGATCATCAACCTATTTGTAAGATACTAAAACAAAATTTAATTATTAATGATAATCTTAGAATTTATTCGTTCACTTTGTCCATATTGAAACTCATTTCTTTGCGCTTTTCACGTGTTTCTTGATGATCTTCCTGTTGATTTTTAAGTTATTAATTTTTCGCTTTAGATTAAAATGAATGAATTTTAAAAATGGTGATGCATAATTTGAAAATTAATCATTTTTAACGGCTTAGTTTGAAGATTCTAAATAATGAATTCGTAAATTTTTACACCAAGCTTGGAATTAGAAAGGATACATATAACTTTCAACGTTTTTAGAATAATTACACTTTGAAGGTTCACAATATATAAAATTTTTCAGTTTTGAATAATGCAAATGAGAATAACTTTTTTTTGGTCAGAAATAACATTTCTGGTCTGTTTTTTTTTTAAATCTTGGAAATCATAGAATATTGAAATTAAAGATTTGATAGTTGAGCAGTTCTTAATTTAAAATATGTTTAATCAAACAATTTATAAATATATGATTCCAGAATAAATTAAAAATAGCAAAATTTAGAAAATTATTGGTGAATTTAAGCCTTCACAATTAGAAGATTTTAGAACCAGGCATTAATAATATATTTATCATTTACGAAATATTTATAAGTTCAATTTAAATTTATTCTTTTCAATTCACAATTCAGTTTCATTTTTGAGGCCTTGAAACTAAAGTTTTTTCGTCGAATGCTTAAATTCGAAAAGATTTGGTTTGCATTTTCTTCATTTTAGGAGATTTTCAATTTCAAATTTCAATATTAAAACTTTCCAAATGGAAACATTTCATATTGAAAGCCTTAGTAGTCAGTTTTACATTTAATAATTTTAAATTTCAATATTCTAAAATGTTTGGGTTCAATTTGAGCGTAAAAAATTTGCCGTGTTTTAAATTCTTCGAAATCGTAGAATTTAAAATTTAAAAAACTTTTAATTTTCAATGTATCTTAAAATTGTCCGCTTTTTAGTTGAAGATTGAAAAAAAGAATCAATTAAATGGAAAAATATCTTATTGGAAAATTTCAATTCAACTATCTGAAATTGAATAATTTCTTTATTTTTGAATGTTTATAATTTTAGAGTTCTGACTTTTTATGTTGAACACTACATTTTAAATGGATCCCTCTTTTAAGTTTTAATTTTACAATTAAAATTGAAATGTTTGCATTTTGAAAAGTACAATTAAAAGGTTGCAGTATAGAACTAGATAACCAACTTTTTCTCGAAAATAAATTTATTGCATACACTATTATTAAAAAATAAATACATATAGGTAAAAAAATTATTTATATATAATTTTTGGATACAATAATAAAAAATAGAATTTTATTAAAACTATTAGTTACAATTAAGTTACAATTTTAAGGTAGTATTTATTTTTTTCAATCTTTCAGCAATGATATTTCTTTAAATTATTGCGGTACCCATATCGCGGGACCAAGTTTTTATTTATGCAAACAATTGAAAATTCGTTTTTTAATTGCTATCCAAAGCCAATTTTAAAAACCTATGACATTTTAATTTCAAAATTCTCCCAATTTTTTTGGAATTAGTTAAATTTTTTACTTCAATCTTTGTTTATCAGTATTCAGAAACTTAATATCTCAGAAGCATATTTAAAAATTTTTAATTCCAAAAATGAAATTTTGTATGGCAATCCACAGTTAAGCATGCTCCAGTTTTAGAGTAGTGTCACTTTGAGATCGTCAACTTCTACACATATTTCCTCGATTGTAAAAGCTTTTATATCTTTAAATAGTGATTTCGATTTTACAAGGAATTCTTGATGGCCAACATTTTTATAAATTTTTAATGAATTTCGTATTCGTGTAATTTTTAATTTTCCGTAGTGAAAAATTTTCCATTTTGATATAAATAAAATTCTACAATTTCAGAAGCTTTGACGTGATAGTTTTAATTCCTTTCAGTTTTAAGTGATCCAATTTTCAATATTCTAATCTGAAAATATTCGATTTTCACCGTCTCGAAATTGTCCTATTTTCAAAATTTTAATCTGAAATCATTCAATTACAAAATACTTTAATTCAAAATAAATGTGTTGCATTTAGTCTTTTCTACTGAAAATGTTCAATTCTTAGTATAAATTTTTCACTACATTTTTTTATTTTAAACTCTTTTATTCAGAAATGATATAAGTTTAATTGCTTTTTATTCTATTTGAGATATTATCCTTTCTCTAAATTTTACTTAATCTAAATTTTTAGATTTGACACGTTTTCAATTCAATTGTTCAATATATTTTAAAAATTTTCAAACGCGTTAAATTCAAAATGATTGAAATATTCTGCCTTTAACGCTTGGAAATTGTCCGATTGTTTAATTTTGAACAAGTGCAATTTACTGCTAATCTTATAGAAATTAAGTTCTAAAATAAAATTTCAAAATTCTATTATTGTTTTCAGCATTGGTCCATCCTGAAAATGCTCTTCTGGGCTTTTTAACTTATAGTGCCGTCGACGCTTTGCGTTGTATCGAATTGCCAAAAGGAGAATTTTTATTGGTTTTTCACACGTTGGCAGTTTACGTGGATAGTCAAGGGAGGAAGAGTCGCGATAGGGAAATTATGTATCCCGCTGTTCCTACAGCAGTCAGTAAGTTAAAAAAATTCGAAACCCATTCCTTAATATTACTTCAAAAAGTTTGTCCCTTATTAGTATTAATTTATATCATTTCTATAGAATAACTTGTATCAAATCATTTCTTTTAGGTTATTGCGAAGGGTATCTGCTCGTCTATAGCGAAACTCATGTCGATGTCTTCGATTGCACGACCGGAGATTGGTTACAAACACTTAACGTTAAAAGAGCAAGGCCGCTAAATACTTCGGGGTCACTCACGACCTGTGCCATCAACGATATGCCTCACGTGATCTTTTTAAGCAACTTGCACCAACGTAAGTTTGATTGAAAAAAAATGTCTACTGAACTTTATGAAACGAATATTCATGGATATTTGGATATTATTTTTAGGCGAACTATTAAATTTGTCACCAATTGATACAAGCGGAAGGCAAATGACACGACCGAGGAGAAGATTCTCGTTGAGGGAAGGAAACAGAGCCGCTCGTCCTACTGATCGCCGATCGAAAATGATATCGGCACCTACAAATTTCAATCACATCAGTCACATGGGACCTGGAAATGGGATTCAGGTATGTCCCTCCATTTGACGATTAGTTCGGATTTCATTTTCTGGGTTACTACAAAATCTTAATTTCAATATTCCCTGTTTTTCCCTGGCCAATTTGTCAATTGTCCTAATCGTTATTAATGTTGCTTTCAGTTATAATGATGGCCTTATACCTGTAAAATCATTAATGTTAATGCAAAAATTTTTTGTCTAAAATTATCTTAAACCCTTTTAGTGACCATACAAAATGATAACAAAATAAGGGAAAGAGGGGAATACATTCTTTGAAATAAAATTAATTTATAGGTACCGAACTGATTTCGATTTCAAGCAAAAATATGTAGCATTTTCAATGAAATAGTTCAATTCGCACCAAAAAAGATTAATTTTGTAACAAATAGTTAAATTTTCAACTGAAAAAATAATTCGTTTTGACCAATCGTTTGCATTTACAACTTAATAGTTGAAATTCCAAGCATAAAAGACGAATTCTAAACAAAATAATTGAATTTTTAACCAAACAGTTGAATTTCCAACCAAATGATCGAATTTTCAAACGAAGAATATGACAAATGTTCAACCAAAGAGTTAAATTTTTACCCCAAAAGCACAAGTTTTCTTCCCAAAAATATCAAGAAGCATGATTGTTCAAAGAAATCGTTGGATTTTCTATAAAAAAAGACGAGTTTTCAACCAAATAGATGTGTCTTCAATCAAAAAATGAATGTTTCACAAAGCAGTAGTAAGAATTGATAATTTAACTAAAAAATATTTGTATTTTAAATCACAAAAAGTTGAAATTAAAAATAAACTAAAAATAGATTCTTCAGTCAAGAAAAAAATCAAACTAATTCTAGAATTTTCTAGCTAAAAGGTGAATTTTCCACAAAACAGTTGAATTCTCGACCCAAAAATATACATTTTCATCAGAACAGTTTATTTTCAACACAATAATTAAATTTTAAAAAAAGAGATTAATTGCAAACCAAGAATATAATAAATGATTTTTTAATTAAAAACCAATAATTTTTAACCAAAAAGATTACTTCTATCAAAAGATGAATTTTCAATCTAAAAGGACAAATTTACTATTCAAAAAGGCGAATGTTCATCGAAAAAGTTGAAGTGTCTGCCAAAAAGATTACTTTTTTCTATAATAGTTAAATTTTTAAGCAAATAGTTGAATGTTCAGTCCAACAGTTGAATTTTAAAGCCAAAAATACAAGTTTTTTATAAGGCATTTAAATTTGCAATTTATAAGGACAAATTTTCTTCTTTAATACATTAAGAAACATGACTCTTAAACAAAATACTTGGATTTGAAACAAAATAATTAAATTTTTAACAAAATAGTTAAATTTTCTAATAAAAATATAAATTTAAGCCAAATAGTTAAATTTTTAAACAAAGAGATGAATTTTCAACTAAAATAATGAATCTAACAAAAAAATAAATTTCTATCAAAGTAGTTCAACTTTTAACAAAGCAGTTGAATTTTCTTCCAAAAAAGATTAATTCTGAACGAAATACGTGGTATTTGATATCTCAGCCAAAAATGTTTTTAATTTTAAATCGAAAACAATTGAATTGACTAGAAAAGACAAAAGTTTAAGAAAACAGTTGATTTTTTAACCATAAAAAATCTTACTGACAAGGCAAACAGTTGAATTTTCAACAAAATAAGTACATACATTTTCAACCAAATAAATGAGTTTTTAACAACATAGTACAACTTTCAACCAAAAAATATGAATTCTCAACGAAAAACACAATAGTTTAATTTTTAACTTAAAACGAACAATTTTTCCAGACAAACATAATTGAATGATCGGTTAAGAAATGTCATTTTCAACCAAAAAAGGGAGAAATTTTCAAAAAAAAAGTTCAAACTTCAACCAATATAATGTTTTAAGAGTGTAATTCATCTTTCAACCAAGTATTCTGGCAACTGATTTTTGGACAAAAAAAGATTGCTCTGGCAAAATACCAGTAGTTGAAATGGTAACTAAAAAGAGATGAATTCTGTACGAAAAATATAATAGCAGGCTTTTCAATTAAAAATACGTCATTAATTTTCAACCAAATTTTACTCAGTATTAATTCAGTTAGCATTTAAGCGACAAAACAAGATAAAGGAGATCTTGAAAATATAGTAAATAAGGGAAATACGTGAAAAAACAATTTGAATAGGCGCAAGAGTGTAAAGTTTGGACATGTCATACAAAATTGTCTAAATTTCAATTTCAGTTTATCGAAAGTTTCCTGATCCGTTTGACGTTTTCCCTAACATTCCCTGGACTTTCCAGAATTCTCTGATCTGTAGCAACCCCGATTTTACAAGCGTATAAAAACAAGGATAAAACGAAGATACTGTCCTAATTATAAGATATGAATTTATCTTCTAGATCCAACGTTTGCTGGATTTACCGACGACGTTGGAAACTGCTGATCAGCCGCCGCCACCTTATGCTGCTGTAACGAGTCACCATAGTGGCGGTCATTTTCACGGAGGTCCACAGCGAGTGCGTTTTTGTATTATTAAAGATTTATTGCAAATATTCTCACAATTATATTGATTATCTGATGAAGTAATTTTTATTTTAGGTATACAGTTCTGGATTACAAGCTCCTAACAAACCGGCACCTCTACCGCCGAGACATCCTCCCTCTGATTCTCGACGTCTTAGTTCACACATGTCGAAACATACGGGATACTCGCCCCATAATGGTAGGCATTGATTAACTTTCAAATTAAAAAAAAATTAATTTATTATCTCAGCGATTGATCAAAATCTCTTTTTTTTAATTCTGCAGGATCAGCATCTGCTAGGAGAGGTCCAGCTCCTCCTAGACCCACAGCTACACCTCCATCTTTACCACGCACACCTGACCAGGTGGATTCTGATTCATTACATATGCGATCACACACGCCCCTTTCTCTTGGCAGCATTTCGTCCTTACACGATAAGGTAAGAACTTCTTTACTTTCTTCAGTCGTCCATTACGAATTAATATTACAGGGAAATCAGTCTAGTTCTATAATTATTTTCCTATTATGAATTTAGTAAGGATTTGCTGAGAAAAAACTGTTATATCGCTAAAATTTTTATCTGTTTTGGACAAAAGCTTACGCAATCTCTTGAGGAAGTTTAGAACTACTTATCCCAGACCTTACAGACTAGTCCCCATGTAGTTTCCTATTGTACCCTATATTCAGTTGAGGTCCCTAAAGTACTCTATTTTCAAGATTTGATCCCTATAGTGCCCTACTTGCAGCCCATAATGAGACTTAAAAACAATTATAATTATGATCGAATCAGGAAATTTCTGTAAGAAGTATAAAAAATAATTACAGTCACAAGACGGAGAGAAATTTCAAGAGATTAATTCACGGACCTGCTCCTGATCACGGTTTGCTAAAAGAACTAAGATCTCGGAACTCTTGCTTTTAAAGCAACGATCTGGCATTTGCAGGCATTAGGCCACGCCCCCTTTGCTCTAAGATCTCGGACTCAGTGCTTCTAGGTCACAGAGTCCGAGACTTTAAAGGAAGTAAAAATTGTAGCTCTAAAATCACGCGCTTCCGTGAACTCAAATGTCGAAATTTCTGTCCGTGCATTAGTCACTTTTTTATCAAAACACTTTTTACTTATTTTTTAAAGATAAAGTCATTCTTAGTAACTTTTCTTGCCATAAATAACTCATGGGTAATATTTGGAAATATTTCAGGGTATTTTTAAAGATTCCGAGAATTTTTTAATAGATTTCAGTAAAATTCTAAGGAATTTTTAAGAGCCTCTAAAAGTTTCAAGGGATTTCAAAATTAAATATGTTACGGAATTTGAAAGATTCCAAGAAAAGTTCAAAATTATTTTAATTAATTTCTGGGACTTCAAAGCGCTTCAAATATTTCAGAATAAAGAGTTTTCTAGAATTTCGGAAGATATGACAGATTTTACAGGGCGGGTAAGGTTTTAAAATATTTAAAAAGATTTCACTGGATTTTATAAGGTTTCCGAGGATTTCCATTATTTTAAGGGGTTTTTAAAGCTCTCAAAGGTAATTTATTAAATTTTCCAGGATTTCAGGAAATATCAGATTTCATAGACTGTCACGGGATTTAATATTTCAAGAGATTTGAAATTATTTGTTGGAATTGACCCTGATTTCTTATTACTTTATCATGAATTCTTTAGAATTCTTTTAATTTATGCGAATTATTGTAAATTTACTCAAATTCTACTTAATTAGATTTTTTATTTTTTTTTTAAAGATTTGATTTAATTGCTCCTGAGGATCAATTAATAAATTGATCAGAGGATTTGGAATATTTTAAGGTATTTTTTCAAATGCCTTAGCATTTTCAAAAGCCTTAACAGATTTTAAAGGATTTTAAAAGATTTTAAAGTATTTTTAATATTTTAGGTTATTCAAACAAATTAAAAGTAGTTTTGAATTCTTCAACGAATTTTCTATATTTTTGGGCATTTTAAAAGATTCCAAGCAATTTACAAGAGATTTAAACGATTTTAAGGAATTTTCAAGGGTTTTAATAATTTAAAGGGATTTTAACATTTTAGTGGATTCCAAAGAATTTATTTACAAAGAGTTAGGGATTTTCGTAGGGTTTCGAAGATTTTAAGAGATTTAAACATATTTTTTGGAATTCATTTGGAATCAGCTCTGAATTCTTATTAATTTGTCCTGAATTCTTTTAAATTCTATTGAATTCTTTTAAATTTACTCAATTCTACTCAATTTAATGGATATTTACAAAGGTTTTGTTTAATTTACCTTCATTTCTTTAAAACTCACCAAGTCTTAGACATTTCATCAAATTCTTTTGAATTCTCTTTAATTTTTGTAGTCATTTTGAACTTACTCAATTCAATGCATTTTTTCATATTGTTTAATTATTTTACATTTACTTGATTGTTTTTTAAATTCATACTTTTAAATTCTTAGTAACTTTTTAAATTTATTAAATTCTTATTAATCCAGTAGATTAAAAAAAATTAAATGGTTTTTATTGAATTGATCCTAAAGTTTTTCAACTTACCTCAAAGTGTCAGGCATTTCGTCAAATTATTTTGAGTTCCCTTGCATTTTTCTAAGCTTTTTTCAAATTTCCTGAATTAAATTAAGCTTTTGAATATTTTTAAATTATTTTTAATTCATTTGAATTTGTATGAATTTCATCGACTTCTCTTTTACCTTTAAATCCTCTAAATTCGTTCCAATTTTACGGAAATCAACAGAATTTTTTTGATTAAGAAAAATTTTCCAGTTCATTTGAAGTCGTATTAATTTATCTTGTATTTTTTACCCTTTGAGCGCGAAAAATGTTACCCCATATGGACTGTGAGGCCTGCTATTCGAAAACCTCTAAGCTTAGAATGCCTAATGCAATTTAAATGTTTTATTTCAGGAACCAGTATCCGGTGGAAGTCCTCGACATTCGATAGCCTCGAATAATAGTTCAAATCCATCAACGCCTCCAAGTCCAGCGCATGATCATGGATCGTCATCTTATGATTCATGAGCGATCAACATAAGAGGGGCGTGTACTTAGAGTCGAAAGATACTCGCCATCCTGTTAGATTGTACATGAAATTCCTAGTTTTAGGCTAACATTAGGTTGAGTATCCTTGGTACTGTTCTTTTTTTATACTAGAGCAATCATTGTTTTATATATGGTGTTCTGCCTAAAACGTTACCAAACCGTTTTTCATCTTTCTGCGTGTGTACAGTTTCAGTTAATCTAATTAACGAATCACGATCGCAAGTGACGTCGCTTTGCTCGCTTGAAAGCGATTAGGACAGATCCCTTTTTTACATTTTCGACTATTTAAACCCCCGCCATGCCTAAATTACTGCCAATTACCTTTCACAGTACAACGACATAAGATCATTGAACAAAAAAAATAACGAAATTCAGAGAAAGTTTCACCGTGGAGTAAACATTCTGGAAATCTGATCTGAATGATTTAGACTGAATGCATTAATCTTAGTGATTGTTTAATTTCCGAGTTTCTGGTAAAAATGTCCTCGAAGGAATCATTTTTCTCACAAGCGAAAACATAACGAGTAGATTTTGTAGTGCGCGGCCGGAATATGCAAAGGCATAAGGTTAAGTAACTCATTCTACGTTTTCTATGTTCTTTTTTTACCTTAAATTATTCCATTCCATCCACTAATTATCATGGATGCAAGACCATAATAATGTGCATAATTTCTTTTTGTTTATTAACAAAAAATCATCCAGCATAAGATTCTGAAGGTACCCCAGAACGCTTTAGGTACTGTCTCAGAACTATTTGCGTCCTAGGGACGTGAAACTATAATAATTAATTGATATAATGTATGTATATTTTACATAAATTCGTTTGCAACTTGCGAAAAGACATTTTTCACGAGGATACGGATTTTTCGACTAAGGTACGCCTAAGTAATGAGTTTCATTTTCTGAGTAACTTAGCAAAGAATGAATGTACATAATTTATTATTTAAATCATTAACCGAAATATGAGTCGTAGCTTATTAGCAAAGTCATTATCGCGAAGCGTCGGCTGGAGTTGTTTGTTTTTTTTGCCTGTTTTATATTTTTTTTCTTGGATTTTCTATGGCTTTCTGCTGAAAAAAACGAAATTGTATTGAAGTGTTGCAAATTCTTTTATAAAATTTTTCTATATGCATTTTTTATTTAGCCTCTACCGAACTTCATTAAGTCTTAGAGACGAGTCTATTTATCATTGTGAATATTAAGTCAACAATCTTAAGTGCAATTTGTCAGAACCTTATGCTGAAACTATTTAGGAACTTGGTTCAGTTAGAAATATTCCCATTGGCATTGTTTAAAACACAAAATGCCATGTGGATCGTATTACTATATTATAATTCTTGCGATGTGAAGGAAGAGTGCATGAGTTAAATAAAATAATTTATATCGACCATTTTTGTACGATTTTTACGAGTTCAAAGAACATATCAGATTTTGTCACAGGAGTAGAAGTAGTTTTTGTATTAGAAGATTTGTCGATGTTTAAAAAAAACAATAAAGACTGCATAAAATAAGAAGCATAATGTTTGGATTTAGATTTTGTCAAAAATTATTTCCTAAACAGGTCGATGGGGATAAAGAACAAATATGGAGAATGTAAAGTATTATTTTCTAGACTGAGGCATCTCTGATTTTTTTTCATGCGCTCTTTCTTACACCAAAGTATTATCGGAGTGTGTAAATGACCTTCGGATAGAAAATTTCAAGTCTAACGCATTCTAATAGTCATATTTCATGCTTCCTTTATCGCGTTTTGAAATTCTCATTTATTTTTTAAATAATATTTTCTTTTTTGTAAATCCAAAGTCTTTAATTCTTGCAAGGGAATATAAAAATATACTATGCTATTGCAGTCATAATGAATAGAGTTTAAAAATATAACAAATTTAACACCTATATGAAGAAACTAGAAAGGCCGTTATTAGAAGAAACGTTAATTATTGTACGAAATTGTAATAGTACTGACACCGCTACACATAATTAATAAACTTAGAATTATAAATCCGGAGTGGATTTTAGTGACAGTTAATGAAAATTGGAAATACTATGAAGTTCGTGTTATAGTAATTGATCGAGAATCGATAATTGATCATTGATACGGATTTGTACTCCAGCCCATCTTCCGTCATTGTTACTTGAGGGTTCTAAAATCAAAAGTGTTACTACTTCGTATTTGTCAATTCGAGAAAGAGGGAGAGAGAGTTGTTGCTCATCCAATGTTACTCGATGTTCGAAATTTATAGGTTTACGTTTCTATTTTTGTATATACGATAATAATCTAAAGAATTCGATTGCGTTAATCGCTCATTTTTGATGTACTTCACAAACTTTACCTGATTTTAGATCCCTTACGCTTTAGAGTGCATCTAATCCTGAGCGAGCGTGTTGCAAAACTATTTCGAGTAATTTAATGTAGATCATTGTAAAGAAGAGACGACCTTTTTTTGTTCTTTATTATAAATTTGCGCGTTTACAGTAAAGCATTTCGACCCCGTTACGTCATTATATAGTTTTCTTTTGCATTCTAATAGATTTTTCTTGTTTGTAACATCGTACACTAAGGATTTCATTGGTCTCTACCAGTATATTATAATAATCTGATTTTATTATTATGCATTTTTCAGGCGCATAGCAGTAGTACCTTATTATCATAAACTTATTTATAATATTTGTGTATTGTTTATAATATTTATTAAAAGAAATTATAAATGATAATTCTTGTCTGTCAGAGTCTGGTATTCAATTTTTATTTCGAGATAAAAGGGAATTTAATAAAAAAATTTTATCAGAGAGCTTTATGCAAATTTTTGAGCATTATATTTGAGATTGAAAGCCAAGCTCTGATGATTATGCGTAATTTATTGTACCCCGGTATAAAAAAAGTAATAAAAGTTTTAATTTTTAAGAGTAAAAGTAAAACTTCGAACTATTGAAGAAGAAAAAAAATCCTAAGTCCTCCAAGAATCTCTTAAAATTAGTTTTTTAATTTTTTATCTCAATATTTGGATAGTAAAGTTTGTTTTGTTTGCCCTATGTAAATTAAATCGTAATTTATTCGGTCAAAGGTGTTTCCAGGCTTGAAATATGTTTTTAAGTTTTTGCTAATATTAAGACAAATGTTTCCATATGATGTACACACCTTTTTTCTTATATTTCTAAAGGAAACCATCTGACATTTGGAAATCACCACACAGAAACCTGAGAAAATTTAGCAGAATGTTATTTTCGGTTTATGAAAATTGATTAAGTCAAAAATCAAAACAAAATATTAATTGCAATTTGTTTCAAGTTTTCTTCTTCTAGAAATAAATTAAAAATCAAACATGAAACAATGACAATTAAAAAATTCAAATTTTCATGAAAGAGGTATTTTAAAAATGAAAAGAGATTTATTCGATAATAAATTACTGTTCATAGAAGTTCCCCGATTCACTTTTGGGGCTCTTCGGCATATAGCCTCTTCTTTTTTGGGCAATTGCCCCGACCTATACGATAAAATATAGGACTGAGATTTTTAGCTCCAGCATTTTCTGTGGTATTAAAAACAATGATTATTGGTCAAAATACTGGATCTACCAACAATCTAGGAAAGACTATCTTCCAAAAACTCGAAGATCTTTATCCCATTGCTACCTTACTTAAAAATATGAACATTCAAATCAGAATAAATTATTATCTACCTCCCTAGCTATATTTAAATATATAAAAAAGCAGCACCCATTCATCAAGACTCCACATAAAATTTTCCATCCACAAACTCTGAAATCGTAAACCGTTTCTGTATAAAATAATTTTGCTAGTAGAAGAGCTATAATAGGAAAACTCGCTACTTGTGTAGTACAAACAAAAAAATTAAATTCGGGTTTGAAAAATGAATAAGGGCGAGGCGCAAATCTACAAACAAAAAACATAATATGCTTAGATTTTGCGCCGGGTTTAAAATAGAAACGGTGTACGCCAAAAAAACATCCTAAGCTATAGATAAGTATAAATACTTTTCTTATTAATGCGCTGAAGTGCAAAAAAAAAGGATTTACTTTCCTTGTTCAACTTAGATATGTTAAATATAGAAAAATTGGAATTAATTGATCCGAATATTATATACTAAAATATCAATTAAAGGGCTGTACAATAGAGTGGGCCGAAAAAAACTTGTCTTGTAGCGGATTCTAATAGTGGTAAAATGTTGTATTTGCGAAACAGCAGTAAGCTTTCTAGTCCAAATTTCAGTTTTTTTGATTGTGTTAATTGCAAATTAAAAAAAAAAATAAAACATTTGCCAGAAATTTCTTCAGTTTGACTCAATAAACATACTATTCTTTTGCTTTCATACGAAAAACGTTTTTTCTGGTATAAAAGATCCAAAAATTGTTTATAAAAAATCAAACTCACAGTTTTTAAACTAAGAAAAACAAATTTTTCATGATAATAACACAATAGCATGTTTCTTCGCTCACAGCCGAAGGAATTTCATGCGAATGTTTTAAGTTTTAATAAAAATGTGCCGTTAACACAATTTTAAAAAACCGTTAATTGTACATTTAAAAAAGTTTTTACATGAAGACGCATTTTATTTTTTATTTTATAATTTTTAATTATTTTTCGCTACAAAAACTGTACCTAAAAAAATTAAACATAATTTTTTGGCCGACAGGAATTTTTTTTTAGAAATATTAAAAACTTGAATGTCAAATATATTACACAGAATCGAAGATATCCGAATAAATAAAATTTTTTTGGGCTTTTTACTACTGGGCAAATACAACTTTTGCCCACTATTAGAATCTGCTATTTGAAAAGGGATTTTTTCGGCCAATTTTACCCTACAAGTAAAAAGATTTGTTTTCAACTTTAATTTACTGTAAAAAAATTTAACTTAACAATACTAAATAAAGGCAGTAATAATGATCTATATCTTATAACCCTCGGATTTTCTTCGCATTGAAATTAAAATTGAAATGTAGTTTTCTGTGGTTTTCAGTTATCAGGTTGTCCAGCGATTCTTAGGAACGAAGTTCAAGGTCTTTTCCAGGTTTTCCAGGTCAAAAGTCTAGTTTTTCCGGGCCTCATTTTTTTTACATCAAATAATTAAATAAGCGTTTATTACAGATGTAAAAAATGAGTCATTTTATTTTTTATTGGCCACCCATTTTTAAAGAAAACAGAACCATAATTAAAGACTTTTTTTTCACAGTTTAACATCCTTGAAATATTTTTGAAATCAGTATTTTTCTGTCAAAGTATTTTTATTGGTAGTAGATAGTAGCGTTTAATTATTGATATAATAATAATGGATCGAATTTTAGGTTAAAAATTACGTTAATAATTAACATGAATAACAATAAAAATTTTTGAATCTACGGGGGGGGGGTACCTTGTTAACAACCTAGTAACATAATCTAATTTGCAAAACTTTCTAAATTTTTCATCCATATGATCTTTTATATAAATTAGGGAGTTTCTATTTTTAAATTAACAAATTTCATCTGAAAACGTGCAGTGAAATTCATATAATTGCGAACTGAAATTTCGTTTACAAATTTTAAATGTAGGGGTTGGCAATTCTGAACGAACTAGCACCGGACGTCCTTTCCTGAGATCCTGAGATCTAAACCGTTGTGTTGATATCTCCGTCATTTTTAGTCGATAATATACAGTTTTATTTAAGTTTTTATCCATATTTCAGTTATTTTAGTAGCGTGAGTGCCAACGGTAAAAATAATATAAGAGTTACGGAAAATCAAAGTGAATTTGTGGCCTTTTGCGTCTTTCGGATTTCGGGGTTAAACGCTCTTCATTTTGCAGTGGCGCTTACTTGGAAAAACTTTCAAAGTTCAATTTGCCTATTTTTGTTACAAAATAGATTAGTTTTAATTTTTCAGTTGACAAATTTAGACCTCCGTTGACTAATAAAGGCAATTCGTTGCATCTAAAGTCTTTGTTTCGTGAGTGTGAATATTAAAAGTGATTTTTAATTAACTCTTTTCGAGCGGGAAACCGCGTTGGGGATGATGCGTATTCAGAATTTTGTAATCATTTTCTTTAGTGGACTTCGGAAAAAAATTTTGAAACGATAATCGTGATTTTACCATCTGTTAATTTTGTAAGTTTATATACATGCAGTCGGCTTTTTGATGTATTTTAACATTTTAGAAAACATTTTTGGACTTCGGAAAATATAGGATAGGACTAAGATTATTGTTCTAAAAAGAATTCATTTATTTTTTACTCATTGATCTGAATAAAACCTGTTTTTATTGACATAAATAGATATATATTACTTATACTAACAATATTTTTAAATCATTTTTCAGGTGTCAACTACATGTCAACAACAAATCAGAAGTTTTCCTTTTTAAAATTTAAATTAGTGTTTGCAATATTTAAATTCTGTTTGAACGTTATAAAAGTTGCATTCCTAGTTGGATCATTGTCAATTTTAACTCTATTTTTCTTTCAGAATTAACAAATTTACAGAGTTGCTACATGCCAGGGAATTCCAGAAAGTCTTGGAATGTCAGAGAAAAACTGCCATAGTCAGGGAAATTTTAAATAAACTGAATCTCAAGTTGAAGTTTATTTTATTATTTGGTTTAAAATTCAACAATTATTTAGTTAGTCATTATTTTTTATTGGAAACCCAACCGTCTCTTTCCGTTCAAAATTTTACTATTTTCTTGAAATTAAAAAAAAAATGTTAACTGAAAATTGAAACACTTTTGGTTAAAAATTTATCTTCTTTAGTTTGTAAATTCATCTTTGATCGTAGAATATTAATTAAAATATTAATTAAAATAATTATTAAAATTTAACTATTAGGTTAACCATTCCTTTAAAAATTAATTTCTTTGGCTAAAAATTAGTTTTTTTATGATATAAACTTGAGCTTCTTCGTTGAAAATTCATCTGTTTGGGTGAAACTTAAACTATTTCGTTTAAATGTATTTTATTTAGTTTCAAATTCCTATTTTTAACTGAAAATTCAAGTTATGGTTGAAAATTTGTCCTATTTTTATAAAAAAAAAGTAATCTCATTAGTTAAAGTACATATTAGTTAATTTTTTTTTTAGTTTAAGATTATTCATTTTAGTTAAAATTTCATTTATTAAATTGAAAAATTATTTATTTCAATTTTGTGAAAAATGTTTCTTCATTGATAGAAATTTAAGCTTCTTCGTTAAGAATTCATCTTTTTGGTTAAAAATTGAACACTTGTGTTGAAAATGTATCTGTTTTAAAATAAAAGTTAACTTTTTTCTTGAAAAATCGTCCTATGTGACAGATAATAGTATAATCTCAGTCGTTGAAACTATGTCTTTTTGGTCAGAAATTAATTTCTTTAATTGGAAAATGTTTTTTTTTTTTTGTAAAAATTTGCTTATTATATCTAAAAATTTTAGGATTATATTTTTGGTTAAAAATTAATCTTTTTTAGTTAAAAATTCATGTATTTTGTTGGACATTTTTGTTTTTCAGTAGAAAATGAAAATTCAACTAATTGGTTCGAAAATCTATTTCTTGTGGAATATTCATCTTGAAGGTTAAACAATTTCGTTTAAAAATTTGTTTTATTTAGTTGAAAAATAATATTTTTGGAGTGAAAATTCAAGTTTTTTATTTAAAATTGGCCTTTTTTATAAAATAAAGTAATCTCATTAGTTGAAATTACATATATTTCTGGTAAAAATATTCATTTTTTTAGCTTGAGATTCCTCATTTTAGTGAAAATTTCATTTATAAATTGAAAAATTAATTATTCCATTTTTTGTGAAAAATTTATCTGTATTGATAGAAATTTAAGCTTCTTTGTCCAAGATTCATCTTCTTGGTTAAAAATTGAACTATTTCGTTGAAAAATTATATAATTTAGTTGAAAATTAACTTTGTTACTTAAAATTTAACAATTATATGTTTGCTTAAAAATTAATTTCTTTGTTGAAAAATGGTTTTATTTTTAGTTGAAAATAATTTTTATAACTAAAAATATAACTACATCAACATTCTTAGCGCATGAGTCCGCTTGGATATATGCAAATGTTCAAGAAATCTCGGATGGGGGTCGTTGTACTAGACGAGGTGTAAATTATCAGCTTTTTAATCTATCTTCACTCTCATATTGATAATAATAATAATAATAATATTAATAATAAGTTGAATCAGTCAAGTTATCAGATCGAGACATCAGTTTATTTTATTTTTGCTTTGAAACTTATTTCCTAGTTGAAAATTTATTTATTTTGTTTAAAATTATTGTTTTTCGGTAAAAAATTACAATTCAACTATTGGGTTCAAAATTCTTTTTTTTATTATTGAAGATTCAAATTTAATTATTCCATTTTTTTATGAAAATTTTATCTGTTTTGATAGAAAATTTGTTCGTTTGGTCGAAAATTTGGCTTAAATACATAATTTTCGATGAGATTTTTTTCTTTATTGACTAAAAAATATTTCCCGATTAAACATTCCTCTTTTTGGTTTTCAAATTTCTATGTTTTGTTTAAGGACTCAACTAATTTGTAAAAAGGTCTTTTTTTTTGGTCTAATTCAACTGTTTTTCAATGAAAATAAATAGTTCTATAATTCAAGTCACAGAATCTCTCAGCGAAAAAATATATTATTTTCACAGGAAAATAAGACGAAAGGCATGTTTCCGATTTATTTACGAGTATTTTAATTTTGATGTCTATATAAAATACACCATTTTTCCCTTAAACTTCTTTAGTTTCTTCCTAACAAGTTTCTAGACTTATGTACGCAAAGTTTATGGAAAACAATCTTTATTACTTGAAATTTTGCATTAAATTAACCATTTTTAAGTTAGATCTAGTTGATTATTTTCTTGAAAATACGTTTTTTTATTGACATGACTTAATTTTTTTAAATTGAAAATACAATTGGTTCATTTTTTGTTAAAAATTAATCTTTTTTAATTGAAGATTTAACTATTTTGTTGAAAATCTATCTGTTTTATTTGAAAATTAAACTACTTGTGTGAAAACGCATCTTTTTGTTAGAAATTTATCTTGTCGGTTGAAAATTAATGCTTTTGTTAGAAAATTAAATTATTTTGTTAAAAATTCAACAGTTTTGTGCCAAATTAATTTTTTGGTTTAAAGTGCAACTATTTTGGTAGAAAATTCAACTATTTGGTTGAAAATTGAGTTTTTTCGTGAAACTTTATGGCAAATTTTTTTTTTTTTACCGATTTTACGAATGGTTCACAATGATTAAAAAGATTTTCTACTTTACAGAAAAATGTCCCCAATAGGCTCCAAGGTTATTCATTAGCATACATCTTAAATATTAAATTTACAGGGTTGCTATAAGCCAGGGAACTCTAGAATTTTAGTGAATTTCAAATTGGTCAGGTAAAGTCAAGGAAAACCTGACAGATTTATGAAAGTTTTGATAAACTGAGATTGCTTCATTTTTTTGTTGTTATAAATTTAACTGATTTTGGTTTAAAATAAACACATTTTTGGTTGTTGCAATATCAACTACTTGGTTGAAAATGTAACTATTTCGTTAAAAATTTATTTCATTTGGTTGAAAACTAATTTTTTTACTGAAAATTTTAAATATTATATTTTAAGTTGAAATTTTATCTGCTTTAGGTGAAAATTTAACAATTTTGTTGAAAATTCGTGCTTTTCGGTCGAAAAGCAATCTCATTATAGCTGAAACTTTATATTTTTAATTGAAAATTATTTTATTTCGTTAAACATTGAACTAGTTTGTTAAAAATTTATTTCTCTGGTTAAAAATGTAACCATTTTTTTAAAAATTTAATCACTTTGGTCGAAAATTCATAATTATATGTTGAAAATTTAATTTTTTTGTTCAAATTGCATGTTTTTGGGTTAAAAACACAACTGTTTGCAGGAAATTTATCTATTTAGCTCGAAAGTTAAACATTTTAGTTTAGATTTTTCTTTCTTTATTGACTAAAGTATCTTTTTTTTTGTTAAAAATGCAATTCTTCTTTTTGTTATGAAAATTAGTTTTTCTTGAGAATTCATTTTTTTATTTGAAGATTCATTACTCTCGTTAGAAATTAAACTATCTTGTTGACAATTTATTTTTTCTTCGTTAAAAATTAATTTTTTTGACTGAAAACTTAATTCTTCCATTTTTGGTTAGAAAATTATGTTATCGAGTTGAAAATCAACCTTGTGGTTAAAAACATCATTTTGGCTTTAACATAAATAATCTCCTTATTGTAAGGTTGTGTTTATACCTAAAACAAAAATTTATATTGATCAGGGAAAATGAAAAATTGGCCAGGGAAGTCAGGGAACGTAGCAATAAGATGATTAACAACAAAAAACACAAGGGGAAACGTGCGAAAGATGGAAGAATGGATTATCTTTTAGTACAATTTTGGCTAGATACTAGAATTTATTGATCAAATATACACTGTGCGTAAGACTGAAATGTTAAATACAATTTAAACTGTAACCTTCCAATAAATTAGCTACTGAACCTAAGTTCAACGTTTCACATGAAAAAAAATCAAAACTTTGTTTCATGTGTCTTATAATTGAATGCTACTGGCGATTTCATTCTTTGAAAATAATAAAGAATTAAAAAAAGACGTATAAAATAAGACAATTTACAACGAGCAGTGATACAAGAAAGTAAAACTTTCACCATTTAAAAGATATCGAGAAATTCATAAACACATTAAGTAAACAAGTTCAAGCAGGCGATAGGAAGTACAAAATGGAATACCAGCTTTTACTCAATTTATTTAATTAGTATATTATTCATACATTAATTAAGATTTATAAAAATGAAATCAAAATCAGTCTGATAAAGGAACAGACTCGATATCCTTTAAAGTAACGCAAATTACAACTTTTAATGGAAATTAGAGAGACCCATTCCTAAAATTCCCAGCAAAAATCCTTCTTATATTCCAACACGTCTTTTGTGCAACTTTTTTCTAAATGCAGTTTCGTATCACTGTTATTTGTATCGAATGATAGTTATAACACGCAAAGATTGTAAACAATTACTCACAACCCTAACACAAAATACACAAAACTGAAAAAGAATTTTCCAACTACATTTGTTTTTTGAATTTCGATTTCTTGAGCTTGTTACAAAACATACGTTTTGGATTTAAATCCTGGAAATATTAACAAAGCCTTTCACTTTTATGATAAAAAATAAAATCTTTTTTTATATGTTAAGAAACGATTTTGCAATTGAGCTAATCACGTGCAAAGATTATATTCGGAAAAGACTTTCAAAAATGTAAAATAGAATGAGAGTAACAGCTTGGCACTAATAATTGATGGACCTTTGTTTGACGTAGAAAAAGTAAATTTTCAAATCGTAGACTTCTTCTCATCGAACAAGTTCAATTCGTCTACATTATTTGTTTGAAGAAAACAATATTATTTACAATTTAGATACCTTGACAACAATTCATTCGGTAGCGTTCGGTGCGATAACTTACAGAGTATAAAATCCTCTTCAATTGCACTTGCCTAACATTGCGCCTCGAAACTCCAGAGATTCGCAAATATACTAATAAATTCTAAAACTAAATTCAATTAAACTCCTTCCACTAGAAGTAGAGCAAAAAATTAGGCGTTTTAGAGAAAATCCAGGGGTAAATCTAGAAACATCTCGTTTGCTTTCGTTGAAACGAGCTGAGAAAATTATTGTGTTTAAGCTTATTTATTGTATTCAATCGATTTATAAACAAGATTTCAGTCTCCTTGAAGGTTTGATTCGTAGGCATTATATTTGTCACTCGGTTCTGTCGTCCTGTAATACTATTTCTTTAAGTTAATTATTTATCCTTACGCGTCTCTACTCTCTAAGATTAACGTACAAGTTTAGCCCCATTTTTAGTTTTAACCATAGCATTATTTTGGACTCATTTTATTTTTATTTTAATATTAATATTCTGGAACTTAAAGAAGCAGCAAGTATTGAGTAGAGCAAAATGGGTATTTTTCAGTTCTGGAGCTAAATTTGTATTCGTTTTTAAAAACGCATGTCACGAGGAAGGCAATTTTCTCAGTTTCCACGCTTTTATCAAAATTGCCCGCAATGCCACTGACACTGCTTGCCTTGAAACAAAGGCTTAACTCTCGCAGCTTTTATTCAATTCAATTTAATTTAATTTACTAGAGATGTACTAAGTATCAATGTTAATAATATTCTTTGTACGCATGCTGCAAATTGTCTAGAAGGTATGACTTCTACGGCATTTTAAAACTTTACCATCATCATCCGAATTGCTGAGTAAATGTTACAAAGAAGTATCAGATGGGGGAGTACTGTCGTTGTGGCTAACTTGGCTGAGAGAATGTTGAAGGGCCACAGGAGTTAGCCACTCTTTTCGAAGGCAGCGTTGAAGAAATGGAACACATGAACTTATATACGCCAGACGATTCACCCAACCAGGGATTTCTTGGTCACACAAAATCTAGAAAAGTTCAAATTCTTTCATATTAATTCCTCCTTTTATCGATACTTAGGTACATGATCTGAGTACCTTAAGATAGTTAAAGGGTGGCAGTACAGAACTAGAAAACAACATAATTGGAATTTTTTAAGAGAGCAAAAACATTCTTCAAAATCGAAATCATTATTCAAAGATAATGCCAGGGGTGACAGCGCAAGAGGAGCTTAAAAAAGGGAAAATTATGGTAATTTTCTCATGAAAAAGGGGGCAAATAGGGGACAGATTAAACATTTATTTTTACATGTCGAAAAGGACACACAATCTTTTTATAAGAAATGTTAAATTTTTAAATAATTTTCAATGATTTTTTAATTACTTCTACCATTAAAGAATTTATTTTGAAAATTTGGATATACTAAGGGCGTTAGAAATCCATTCACAGTAATTTAAAGAAAATTCTGATGAAAAATAAAGTGAGTTAAATATACAATTGTTATGTGTTCAGTAGAGCGACGTAAAAATGCTAAAATTAATCGAATCGTTTGCGCTAAAGATCAAGAGGTTGTGGGTCGACATCCAAAACAAGTGAAGGAACAAATTTTGAAATTGGTTAATATCTTCTTTTTGCGTTTCTAAATTTACAATAATTTTTTTTTAATGTAAAAAAACATATTTTTTGGATTGATTCTTTATCGTGGTGTTTATAACATTCCAAAATCGCAAAAAAAATTAAATCCCAAAAGACCTAAATCACAACAGTTTTTTCCGAAAAGAAAAGTGATTAAATGTTTCTTTGGTTCAAGCTAGATAAATTTCAGGTTCGGCATATTCAACTTTTTTAAATGTGTGCATATGACTCAAACTAAAACAGACATGTTTTTGCACATTTTTTAAAAAGTTGTTATTGAGCAAAAAATTTATTTTTAAGTTTTGTGCTTTTTTTATTATTGTTTACTAGTAAAAGGTGTAAGAATATAAAATTCGTCATAATTTTTTTAACTAAAGGAAATATTTTGAATTTGAAATCATTAAATTTTACTGATTAAATTTTGTTTTCACTTTTGCCGATGGCAACTTACACTGAAATAGACGATTACTCTGTAAAAGTACTAAAAGAAAATGATTTTCAATCAACGGTAATAATTTTAAAAATATTTTTAAGGGAAAAAAATTATTGCTACGATAAAATACTAGGCTAAAATTTAAATTCTATATTTTTTTATTACTGTGCTAAAAAATGAGAATTCGAACAAATCTTTTTATCATAACGTGTATTTGATTTTGTGAGAATTTGTTATGCAATAAAGCCATTTTTTAAAAATGTTGGTTATTTAGTTCTGTACAGCCACCCTTTAGTTGCCCTTGCCATGCCAAAAATCCTCTGTGAAAAAAAATTATTTCTATCATTTGTAGAATTGAAATAAAATTAACAATTATTTCTTATGAAAAAAAACATTATTTTGTACGAAAAAGTTTTAAATTTATTTTGAACAAAATTTTTAACAAATGGCTTATGTACCTACATTTTTTCTTACTGCCACTTCTTATCAATGTTTCAAAAATGAAATAATTTTATTAAATCATTGCTTTTTTTGCAGGGAAAACATTTCTTGAATCTCTACTGATCCTAATTTCAAAAAATTTAATCATTTTTCAAAAATTGGTAAGAAGCGATAGTGAGAGAAATTTAATTACAAAAAACATTGTTAAAATAAAGGTTTATTGTAAAACTTTAAAACTTTGGTCACTCAAAACAATGTTTATTACTTTAAATTGCATCGTTAGTCATATCATTTTGAATCTTAAAATCGTAGAACAACTATTTTTTGCATAGATCTGATTTTCGACACGACTTTTTTTTATGATTTTACGATCACGGTTGTAATCTTCTTTACAAGTATTCGTGAACTTTTAATTTTTTTAAATCTTTGAAATCTTAATGAAATTTTGTGTCACTGAATATCGCAACCTTTATCAATGAAAATATAAAATCTTTAATAATGACTCAAATAAATTTGTTGTTCAATTATTGAAAAAATTATTATTAATTGTATTACTATTAAGTCATATTTATTATTTTAATGAAAAAAAGCTATATTAGATATTCGAAAAAGATCTAACTTTCCGCTAAACACTCGGTTACGGATTTTCTTTCATTAATTACTTCTATTTCATGTCAGAAAGTACCAAAAAAATATTTATTCGAATATCATCATTGGAAGTTTGTGTTTTATGCACCAATGCACTCTAAAATATATATGAAAATACGGAAAAATTCCAACTTTCCTCTAAACGTTGGGATCTCGACTTTTACTTGTCTAATTTACTTTTTCTTGATATTTATACGCAAACAATATGAAAAATTCAGTTTCCTCTTATTTCGTTGAAATAATAAATATGACGTTATAGCGAGTTATTACCATCAATATGAAATTCTTGGAAATTGAAATGGATCATTAGACACTTGTTTTTCTTTTAATTTCTATGCATTTCGTATGTAATTTTTGTTTTTGATTTGATAAAAGTGTCCGAATTTTAACAAAAACTTGTATGGTTTCTAGCAGAATTTATTCTCGATTGTACTAATATGCAAATTAAAAATGGTTTCATATATATTTTAATACTCTCACTCTGAGGTAAAATATGAATTTTCAAACAAAATTACAATTCACAGTTGGCACAGTGAATTTCCTAAAATAATTATAATTCTGAGTTAGGACAGGGGATTTTAGCAAAAAATTATAATTTCGACTTCGAGACAGGGAATATTCTAAAAGATTTATAATTCTCAGTTAAAACAGGTGACAAATAAAAACAATATTTAAAAGATTTACCTAAAGAATTAAATTATCTTGATTTGGAATAGGAAGTTTTTCGAAAAGAATTATAATTTTAAATTGCGACATATAATTTTAGTAAAAAAGTATAATTTTGAGTTTGTGACAGGGATTTTTGGAAAATAATCTTAATTATAATTTATAAAAAGGGCATTTACAAAAAAAATCCATGTTCTAAGTTAGAATGCGGCAGATATTGAAAATTTCCTTATTCCAAATCAGAATTGGTTTTGATTAAAAAAATTATGTTGTTTTTGCAAATAAAAATTTGCCAGATTAAAGAATTCTAATTTAGATTTTGAGACAGGGGTTTCCGCAAAATAATTACAATTCTGATTTAGATGAAGAAAATGAAAAAATCCCTATTCAAATTCAGAATTGTAATTCTTTTACGAAATTCTCTGTTGCAAATCAGAATAGTCATTTATATGGCACACAATTATCTGATGTTTCAACTCAGAATTATAATTCTCAAAAAAAATTCCCTGATCCAAATCAGAAAATTTTAAAATTGGCCGGAAAAAATAGACAGTTGACCGGGAGAAAACCGGGAATTTAAAATCATTAATCGGGTAGATACCCTGATAATTATTTTGAGAAACTACATTCGTTTTTTATAGACTTCGGGCTCTTATATATTTTTGAAATTCTTGGAAATCTTCTAAATATTTATTAAATCATTGAAAAATTTCTCAAATATTTGATATTTACGTGCATTTTTTTAAAAATCTTTTAGAAATCTTTACGAATTTTTTTAATTCTTCTGAAATCTTTTGAAATCTTGAAATACGATGTACATTCAAAAGACGACTCGTCGCCCCCTCGGCAGATATATGTTCATAATTTAATTACCTGAGTAAATTGGCTGCTGAAGTGGTTACAGTTCTTGTTCATGAGATGATACCGGTCACCTCTGAAGTCCTTGCCTAACTCAGCTACGATTCTCGATACGTCCTCTTCTGTAAAGTCTGTGTAACCGATGTGCACTGACTGTCTATAATTGCAGAGACAAAATAAGTATGTTAGGAAGCAAAATTTATACAGGTCTCACAGTTTTAGTTTCAGGTTTTAAAAGACATTTTCTTTTTGAAGCTAGATCAACTGTGCTTTTGATATTATTGAAACTAATTTACATCTGCAAATTAATTCTTACCTGAATCTAAATTGTTCTCCTAATTCTGAAGCATCTCTAGGTTGAATTTCAAAAATTCCGGTCATTGGATAGGCATGACCACCGTATGCATACTCTGTTGAAAATTGAAAGTAATTGTAGACATTGACAAATACATGAAAAACACATAACAAAATTAATCAAACTAGACAGACCTATTCCATAGATTTCAACGCCAGAGTGGTAAACTCCTAAACCGATGGGAGTCGTGTATTCGTTTATCCAATACTAGAACATCATTTAAAAAAATTAAAAACACTATTTTAAATTCAAAAATGTTCTAAATGTATTAAATTCTTTTTACAAATTAAAAATTTTTTAATTAAATTGAAGTTAATTTATAAATTGATTATGTAAATGAAGAAGGAATTCTCGTTTTCTTTTGATAAAAAAATGTATACATAGAAGTAAAAGTATCGATGACTCACCATGTCGTACACATTGAGAGTTATCGGTTCGCGAGCCATTTTTGGAATCAATTCTTCACTATCTTGTGGATAACCCAGACAACTTGGAAAAGATAGATTACAGCCAAGACCTGACGAAAACATCATAGAGATACGTGTACTTGCAGAAAGAATTCACCACTATCTATGTTCCAGAACACCTAATAAGCAAATAGGATCTGCCATAACTATGCGAGTAAAGATAAAATATGCTAATTGGAAAGAGCAAAATAATGATAATAGACAGTACCTTGAACTCATTTCTAATTTGAATAACATGGGATTTATTTGTTTATCTTTTAAAGAATATTATCAGAATGGCTACTCTAACGTCAGAGAACAAAACCGGTTATTTTCCTATACGAATTATTACGCTGGTTGGCTATTGGACCGGGAAATGGCAGTCAATTTATTTTTCGACTGGAAATTTTACGAATTTTTAGAACAAAAAGCTACCCAATTAACTGAAACATCGCGAATTTCATTATACAAGATATAATGCAATTTAGAATAAGTAAGATTTACACTTTCTTTAAATGTTAGGTTCAATAGTTAACTTTTTCAATTAATAAATCATTCAGATTACATTGCGCAACTCTAAATGTTGTAGAATTTCCCATTTTAGATCAACGCACATTTTCAATGTAAAGAATTTTAATATAAAGTTTTAAAGACTGACCCAAATTAAAATCTTTTGAATTTGAAAATTGCGGAACAAAAAAAATCTGATAAGAAACTGTAGTTCGAGTGTTCAAAATTTAAAAATAATTGATTTTATAAGACTATTCTAAATCAGTTCAAAATTAAACCATTTAAAGATTTTAAAGTTGAAAATTGAACTGTTAGAATTCTAAAGACTTAGTAGTTAAACAAATGGAAATATCCCACTAAAACTTTGTAAACTATTTTCAATTTTTAAATAATTTCAAATTCTAGGTTCATAATTAAACGCTTCAACCCTTACTGACACAATTTGTCCGTTTTTGTCCGTCAACAACGGGTATTTTTAAGTCTGCTCTTTCAGAATTTGACCCGAAAATTTCAAAAAACCCACCCCTTCCCTTTAAAAAAAAAACATTTTTACCTATTTTCAAAAGCCAAAATAACTTTTTTCAGAAAAATCCGCAAAATAGCGTTTTTTCGTAAATATGTAATTTAGGGGTGGTCGTACAACCCCTTAATGATGAAAAAATGAATTTTTGATGTGTATAACTTTATTGTTTGGACATTTTATGACAGTGTTTTTATGGTTTAAGTTATCATTTTACAAGAAGATATTGAATCCGTTCAAAATTAAAGAATTTACCGTTTTTAACGTTAAAAATTAAACAGTTTTAATTCGAAAGCCATATTAGTTAAACAAATATAAACGTACCATTTACATTTTAAAAACTATTAAACGCCTTTAGTTATTTTTAAAATTCTATTCAAATATCGTTTCAGTCTGAAATATTCCATTTTTATTCTATAGGATTGCAAATTTTTTAATTCAGAAAAAGAACAATTGTTTAATAATTTAAAAAATTTGAATATTAATTTAAAACAAGAGAATATAAATAAAATATTCGAAATATTTAAAAATTGTATAATTTGTAAGTGAACATTTTTATGTATAAATAAAAATAACACATATAATCATTTAGAAAAAAATTCGAGTAAATAGAAGAATAATGATTTTAAATATATTACGAAATTTTTGTAACTATAGATTTTGGAATATTTTGAAATAAAATTTTGAAGCTATTTAGGATTTTTAAAATTTCTAGAATAACACAGTTCCTAGGAAAATTTTAATTTATGTTTTATTTTGCAAAAAAACATTTTAAGGGAATATTTAAAAACATTTCAAAACGAAAATAAATTTGGACGTATAATTAACAACTGAACAATTATTGATTCAAAACTACTTAAAATCGTAATAATTAAACTTCCAATTTAAAATTGTTTAATTAAAACAATGTAATTATTCCATTCTTAATGTTTCTAGCTTCAAAATCCTTTAAATAATATGGTTTTGAAAAATTACACATTTAATGATTCATTCTTCAATTTATAGCATCAAGAATTATAACATTTATTCATCCTGTTTGAACTGGATCTGAATCTTTGAACTTCACAACTTACAAAAGATTAAAATTGTGTAGTTTAACTTCATTCAGTTTAAAATTGTGCAATTGAAAAATTTTAAAGCTTATATTTCAGTCGTTTAAATTATTGAGCATTTGAATTTAAAAAATTTGAATTAAAACATTTTTAAACTTCAATTTTAAAAGTTAAAATTTTAAGAGTTGTAATTTGAGCTATTTAGTTCGTAGTTCAGTTTATATTACTTCTGATAAATTTTTTTTTATGTTTATGATTTCGAACTTTTTTTAATTCCATTGATCGGGAAAATTTTTCGCGAACCAGAAAAAAATCGGGAATTTTTGTCTCTTATTTAAAGAACCACTCTGCAATTTAAATTTTATAAATGTATTTCTTTTATAATCAAACATCAATCTTTATACAAAATAACTCACAAGACTTCTGAATAAATTCTTTCAAGAAAAACAATGAATTTGCAGTAATAAGAAAATCCATGCAAAGTTAACAAAATGAAAAAAATGGAAAAGATGAAAGAACAACATTCAAGTTTGCTTTCATTTTCTAGATTATTTATTTAAAAATCCTAAGAGTTCATTTTCTCACATTTCAAATCGTATATGAAACTAAAAATAGGAAAATTACCATTGAAAACAAATAAACCTCTACTTTTCAAGGTTTATTTTATGCTTTCTCTTTGTCTGAAGTAAAAAAAAAATGTAGTTGGTACTAATTTTAAAACGAGAAAAGCACACCGAAAAAACTGCAATACACCTCAAATTCTTACCTTTTAATTCAAACCTTCAAAGACTCTGCATACCACAGAGCGTATATTTCACCACACGAATTTAAAAATATTTAGGAGTTATATTTGTAAACCCGAGTATGATTTGTGAATACAAAAATTATTCAAGACTCCATGGTAGAATACAAAAAAATAAACAAAGGATAACCTATAAATTTTGACGCAACTTTGATTTCTTTCATTAATCCACCAGTTTTTTAATAGAGAGAATCATCTCGTAATTGTTTAATCCGAGAAGCTTGAGAATACCTACTCTCTAAAAAATGATAGATTACAAGAGAAGTGGTTAGTCACATAAACAAAAAAAACAACAGCTGATGTCGATACTCGAAAAAGATTAATCACAGGAGTTTAATCCCTCGGTTCAAATTTATTTCACGAATTCTTATTAATAAAGGGAATGGTGTTTTATAGTCTGTTTTACGTATACAATCTGTCAAATAATGTCTTAGAAGCTAACAGAAACAAGAAACGAGAGAGAGGGAGAGAAATAGAAATGTCACTTTCACATCAAACGCGAGTAAAACAACTAAGATGAGTCACCCATGTAGAAAAAGAATCCATTCTAAAGGCTAATACATACGAACACGTTTGCTATTTTATGTTTCGGTGTTACCTCATCTCTGGTGTTACATTTCCAAACTTTTAACAGATCTGCTTTTAATATAATTATTAGGTATTTTCAATTCAACCACTAGCCAACTTCACTTCATTGAATGCTGTTGGGAAAACAATGTACCAAATGCATGGGACAAAACTTTATTTTTGTGATATCTTCGTAATGATTAGTAATTAATATGATTTTATTATGTCATTAAATAGTTCTTAAAAAATAAAAACTATTTTTAAATACACTTATATGGAAAAAATGATTTTTTACGATGATATTAGCAAAATTTGACAAAAATGAACTAAATCCCATGCATTTGGTCCGTTGTTTTCCCCTCAGCTTTCAACGAAATGAAGTTAGCTGATGGTTGAAGTGAAAATCCCTAATTCAACTGTTAACAAATATTTATTAAGACACAAACAGAATTCAATACAGCAGGTGATACCTGATGAACATGGTTGCGTACGCCATTTCATTTAGGTAATTGACGTAGTTTTTTACATGTAAATTACGTACGTAATTTACGTTTTCAAGATGGCGACTGCCCGTTCCGTTTTGACTTTCAGAGGTTTCTTAGGTTAAAAGAAATACGATGTCTGAAGATGAAAAAAATTAAATACAATAATTTATATTAAAAAAAGATCAACAGTATTTACATGCCTATGACCTAGAAGACGATCGTAGCTAGTATTTTTTAAGATACTTTTACAAATGGAACATTTTGTAACTGCTTGAATTTCAACTTTTAGCCGCTCAAACTTCAGTTCTTCCAAAGGGATTTTTTGTCCCTTTGCACTTACAACTTTTGATTTATTCATTTCTTACATGTTATAAAAAAACAATTCATTTAATCTGCATTCCGTAAAAAGTGAGGTTATATTTTGCTCTTTTCCCCCATCCTCCTTTCCAGTCCGCCATTTTGTTATAATAATTACATTTTTACGTATTATACGCATAAAACTTCGAGTTATGCGTAACAGTGCAACCCTGCTGATGAACGAGATTAAACACAAGTCCTTTAAAAAAAAAATTGTGTCTCTTCGCACCAGCGCACATGAGAACCATCTCAACGCTTACAATCATCTCCCCTCCACGATCCTCGCGGCCTCTACAATTCGTAGTTTCAATAACATTTTTCATTTCTTTTTTTAAAGAATAATTAAATAACGCGTTTACTACAGGTCAGAGAATTCCAAAATGTCAGGAAATAATTTAAAATTTGTCGGGAAAAGTCAGTAGGGAAAAGCTGACAATTAGAGAATTTTCGATAAACTAAAGTTGAAGTTAATTTTAACATTTTCTTGAAAATATGTCTTTTTGAACCGAAAATATTTAAGTAGAATTTGTATCTTTTGGTTAAAAGGCAAAAAACAGATTAATTCTCACCTGTTTTGCTTACGGATTTAACTATTTACTTTAAAATTCGTATTTTTTGCTTGAAATTACCCCTTTTTCGATTTAAATTAATATCCTTTTGTTATAAATATCAACTTTTGTATATTTTTGGTTAAACATTCATATTTTTGGTTGATGATTCAATTTTTAAAAGATTGAAGATTTATTTAAAAATTTTGATTAAAATTACTATTTTTGGTTAAAAAATGAGTACGTTTTGGTTGAGGATTTAGCTCACTTGTTGGACATGCGTTTTTTATTGTTATATCAACTAACATACTTTTTGTTGAGAATTAATTTTGTTTATCGAGGCTTCATCAATGTGTTTGAAAAATTGAATATGTTGTTGAATGTTCCATTTTCTGTACGAAAGTGATCTTTTTGAGTTAAAAACTCAAATATTTAGTTGAAAATTCATGTATTTTACGTATATCTTACGTAATTTCTGAACGACACCTTATTAAAATCTGTATAACTGTTGTCAATAAAAGTCTTAAATATAAAATTTTAAACAAACCTTTTTTGTGCATTGCAAATATTGATCTATCTTCTTATCAAAAAAATGTATAAAGGTGAGGAAAAATCGGTCAGGGAAAGTTACAAAATTTGGAAACTGGGATTCGAACTTTTCCGAAAAGGTCTCGTTTGAAATTCCCGCCGATGAGATTAGGCCTAGTTCATTAAATTTTGTCGATTTGCGAATCTAGCTCCTTTAGTAAGTTAATGCCCGAAGCCACCTTATCTTCTATCAGCTGTCTGCTGTACAAATTTGACGTTTCCTAAAAAACAAAATGCCGACGCGTCTCGGTGACCGTGCGAGTTGCTCGGTTTTGTCTTTTTATGGATTATCGGATTCATTGTTAAAAGATTGAACACTTGAAGGGAAGAAAGAGAAAAGTAAATATAAAATTTGATTTATTGACCCTTCGTGACTGTCACTTAGCTTCTGAATTAATACAATTTTATCTCGAGCCATCCTAGATTAATTATTTTTATTATTGTTAATCGAATTAACGTGGTGCGACATGTAATAAAAAGTGGTTCAGTGATATCTAAATTATATTCAGTGCTGTAATTCGCATCGGGTATGGAATACTCTCCTTTTGATTCAAAACCTGAAGGAGGGTCCATTGTTGCTGGGCGTTTTTTTTATTCATGTTTTCCCTCCAGCTCCAATTATCTGTATGCCAAGCTGAAAATGATTTCACTTTATTCCGTGTCGAGGTCAATTTTGCATTATAGAAAGTGATTTAGCATCGATTAAGGTATTTTTGATTTATAGTTTTAACATATTTAAAATTCATACCATTTTTTCAAAAAATTTAAAACTAAGTTTTTAAAGAAACATTTTAAAAATTATGTATAATAATCCACCATTAATGTATTTATTATATCTACAATGAATCTCTTATGTTTCACATTATGAAATTTATACTAGAATGAGTAACTTTTAAAAAGTGCGTTGAACAATCTTTAAAAATATTTATTCTTAACGACTTAGTTTCAAGATAATAACTTTAGAATGTTTCAATTTTTAAACAAAATTTAGATGTTGAATTTTTAGCGCCTCAAATTTTTTCATTAATTTTGAAAATTTCGAATTAGAAAGCATAATAGTTTTTTAAGTTTTTTGAATAATGCTTTAAACAGGGTTTCCAGAGCACAATGGGAAAACAATGGGTTTCATAGAGTTGTCGAGCCTAATTTTTTATTTAGATTTCTTTTTATAAATTAACAAATATGAAGTAAAAACTGTTTCAATCGCCTACTTTTCAAACAGTGTTGGTTAGTTACTTTTTTCGAGTAACTAGTTAATTTTTTAAACGGAAGAAATTAATTTTCAAACCAAAAGAACACTTTTGAAGAAAGAAGTTGAATTTTCAAGACATAAAATAATTTCATTAATATTTAGCCAATTTGCAAGCACACAAATGAATTTTGAAATAAGTAGTCAAATTGTCAATTAAAAAAGACAAATTTTCTATAAAATAGCTGAACTCTCTACAGAATTTTTGTTTACAAATAGAAATGTATTTTTAAACCAAAAACAACACATTTCAACATAAGAGTTGAATTTCCAACACACATTTTTGATAGTTTTAAACCAAATAGTTGAAATTTCTATAAAAATAGTTCAATTTTAAACAAAAGACATGAGTTTTCAACAAAAATAAATTAATTTTCAACGAAAAATATAATAGTTGATATTATTTCAACCAAAAAGACGGATTTTCAACAAAATAAATGAATCCTCCACTCAAAGGAGAGTAATTATCCTTTTTAGCAAGTCTATTTTTAAATTTAAATAATTTTTAATATATAGCTTACCCATCAATCTCTTTCAATAGGACATTTTTAAAAAACACAAAGTAACTTTAAAGTAAACAAAATATAACTTCCAAGTGACTGAAAAATCGTAACTAAGTTACCTTACAATGTAAATTTTAAAATAGTAACAAAGTTACTCTAAAAGTTACAAATAAGGTAATTTTTCAGTCATTTAGTTACTTGCAAAAAGTTTCCATCCAACTCTGGTTTCAACCAAATGCATTAGTCTGTCAATTGTCGACATAAACAATTCGTTTTATTCGATGTAGTTGTTTTAATTAAGAATTTCATGATTATTTACTCAAAATTTATAATTGTTTGATAAATTGCATGCTTTTTTTAAACAAATGCATTATTTGGGGATTTGCAGCCGAATTATTCTTTCCATGTCAGTCCTTTTAATTGGATACATCATGATAATTTTAGCAACATTTATAGTTAGTTAGTAATTTTTTATGGTTTTTTAAAACACATTTAATTAAAAAATACATTATTTGGGAACTTGTCGACGGAAGAACTGTTTTTGCAATGACAGTCCTTTCAATTAGGAACTTCACTATAATTTCAGCAACATTCATAATTAATTTATTAATTTTATGTTTAAAAAAATCAATTTAATAAAATTTAATAAATGTATTTCTGTATCAAATTTGTTTTAAAAACATCATACAATTTATGGAATAATCCTGAATGCTGCTGAAATTATCATGAAGTTTCCAAATGAAAAGACTGACATTGAAAAAAAAAAAATTTTTCTATCGACAAGTGCTCGAAAAAAGCATTTCATATTTCTAAATGAAGTGTTAAAATTTAAACGATTTGAAATTAAAAAGTAAAAAATTCTGTTGTTAAAAATCAAAATAGATCGGTCTTAAATTTATAACTCAGTAATTGATTAATTCTTTAAAATTTGAATGATTAAAATAATTTTAGAGTTATGCATTTTCACGCTGAACGCTGAATTTTCAATAAATGTAAATGTTTTCTTTTTATTTTATTTAATTTTGCATTAAATAATTAAAATTTGGCAGGGTTTGAACATACAAATGTATTAATATCACAATTCTTAGTAATTAGACTTTTTGAATTTTAAATGGAGCTCGGATTTTAAACGTTTTTTTACATTAATTATATTTTATAAGTTTATAATTGAAAAAATTTCTATTTACTTTAAAGCATTTAATTCAGTTTTTAATTTCAAATTATCAAATTTTAATTAGAAACAATACAATATCAATTATCTATTTGAAGTTTAAATGATCCAATTTTCGAAATTATGATCTGAAAATATTTAATTTTCAACGTTTCGAAATTTGGATCTATAAAAATTCAATTTCCAGATTCTTCAATTAAAAATAAAATGATTAAATTCTGAACGCCTTGAATTAATAATGATACAATTTCAACTTCTTTCTAAGGTAATTGTCAAATTTTCAAAATTTGAGCCTGCAATTTTTTAATTTTGAGAGCTTCAGATAGTTCTGATTAAAAACTTTTCACTTTTCAACGCTTTCGGTTTTAAATTGGAAATTAGAATGGCCCATGAATGAATAGTGCTTTGATTTGGAACGTTTTCAATAAAAAATCGTTCAATATATTTTTTAAAAATTTCAAGCGCTTTCAAATTGAAAGTAAAGCCATGCGTCAAAAAGATGCCTAACTAAGATTTGAATTAGTCCCCTGAAGTGCTTAGAATATAATGGTAGCAGCCAAACTCATGTGACTTATTGCGCGAAAATCATTATTATTATTTCCAAAATTAAAAAAACGCCTAGCATTACAAATTTTTGTTTAATGATGTATTTTTAAATTGTTTATATTGTTATTGTTATGAAATAAAAAGCCAGGCACGTGAATGCGCACTTGAATTTAATGCTTATTATTTGTATAATATTTTTTAAATACAGGTGGCATTGTAATATCTGTAGTTTATCAAAGGTATAAAAAGTGTAGGTATATTTTAACTTTTCTTTGTTCTACTAGTGTCTTCCGTCGATTGAAAATTTTATCAAGAAAAGTGAAAACCATAATAAAAAAAGAACAAAAATATGTCGGGTGGCGAAAGAAAAAAACGTGGAGATCGAGGCCATGGATGGGAAGAAGCTGGTGCTGAATTTTATCAAGAAAGTTATCCTGCAGCAGTGGAAGCTGATTTGCAACAAGCTTTGCAACGAGATCCTTCGCACATAGCCACTCTACTTCCTAGTAAAAAATCTCGAGTTGGTGCGTATCTACTTATTTGAATAAATCGCAGTAATCTTAAGCATTAACGTACGGAATCAATGCACGGAATTATTTTAGAAACTAATTTATCAACTTTTTCAATTCAAGCTACTGCAAAAAGAGTTCGACATGAGCCTCGAACTACTCTCAGAAGACGAACAAGTACTCGTTCCCGATGTGCAAGCACAGCGAGAAGAATGTCTACAAATGTTCACGATGCTCAAGTTTCAATGCTTCCCGATTTGTCCGAAAATCTTTCAAACGAGGAACGAACCTGGGAAGAAATCATGCAAATCAAAGCGATGCCAGTCTGCATGGCTCAAAAAATTCAGCTCAAAAACCAATTGCAGGTAGCTATCAAAACAATAAACAGGATGGCCGCAGGTCAGGGAAAATTTGGGAAAAGTTAGGGATTTTTACAACAAAATTGTAAAAGTCAGTAAATTTCTAGAAGAAGCGTAGACCCGCTATTTAGTACAATTGAGTAGTTATAAGTTAATACATTTTTTCATTTTCAAAATAATTATTTAGTATATCAAGAATAATCAGAGCTGTTAGGCAGTCACTTCTGACCACTAGTTCTTCTCAAATAATTTTTTAGTCACTTTTTAAAAATAGTGTATATTCACATTTTCCAATAAAAATATCACTAGTCATTTTTCTTTCAATAAATTAACCCATGGGTTAACATTGTTAAATTCAGGTATACATATTTTTGAATTTTCTTAAAATCTTTTAGGGCATTTTAGCGGATTTCAAAGAATTTGAAAGGTTTTAGCGTATTTTAAAAATGCAAATGAATTTCCCTTATGAAAAAGAAGTATTGGTAAGTATTGAATTCAGTACTTTTTTCGCGAAAAAGTATTAGCTTTTCAATGCTTATTCGTGAAAAAAGTATTTCGTCCAATACCTACCAATCATTATTTTTCATAAGAGTTTGAATGGCATTCAATAAACTGAAAGGACTCCAATCAATTTGAAAGAATATGAGGGATTTTAACAAATTCAATGAAACTTCAAAACGTTCTGACGGACTTTAAAGATTTCAAAGAGTTTAACATACTTTTGGGTATTTTTAAAGATTCAGAAAAATGGTCAATAGATTTTAATAGTTGGAAGTAATTTTACAGGATTTTAAGGTATTTTCCAAATATTCAAGAAATTTTTAAGAGCTTTAAACAATTTAAATGTGTTTCAAAGGATTTTTTAATATTTTAGGACATTTTAAAAGATTAAAAAATTATTAAGGAATTTTCAAGGATTTGAATGATTTTAAGCGATTAAAAAAATATATTCATGGAGTTTTAAAGAAGTTACTAGATTTTAGGAAGATGTGGAACAGTTTTATAGAATCTATAAGTTTTTAGGATATTTCAAAAGATCTAAAGGTATTTTATATGATTTCTCAGGATTTAGATAATTTGAAGGGACTTCAAAATCTTTTAAGATATTTTAATGAATTTTCCAGAGTTTCAGAAAATATCATAATTTATGTAATTTCACGGTATTTTACATTATTCCAATCCATTAAAAAAAATTTATTCACAAGAATTGAGGGATTTCGTAAGAATTTCAAATATTCCGAAGATTTTAAGAAGGATTTGAAATATTTTACGGTAATTGAAAAATTTCAAGGAATTTGCACATTTTTACCAAATTTCATGGGATTTAAAAAATTTTTTACAAGATTTTAAATATTTCAGGGTGTGTAACCAAAATTCGAAGGCATTTAAAAAGATTTTCAAGAGATTTCAAACAAATTCTAAGGATTGTAAATATTTTAGGGAAGTTTAAAAGATTAAATAAACATTTAATTGACTTCAATAACGTAAAGGGATTTCAAAGAATTTGATATATTTTAAGGTATTTTAAAAGATTCTAAATAATTTTTAACAGAAATTTTCAAGCGATTCTAAAGAATCTCTTAGAATTTCAGAAGATATGGAACAATTTTACAGGACCCATCAGGTTTTAAAATATTTTTAGTCACCAAGGAATTTTATAACATTTCCGAGGATTTTAAAAGCACTGAATGTAATACATTTGTCTGGATTAGTTGAATTGACGGGATTTTATAATATTTTAGTGGATTTAAAAAAATTTATTCGCAAGTGAGGGATTTCGTAGGTAGTATGGGTTTAAATATTTAAAGAGATTTTTTTGCAACTCACTTGAATTCACTCTCAATTCTTCTAAATTCAACTTAAGCAATGGATTTTTTCGATTCAGTGAAATTTTTAAAATTTTGTCCAATTTATTTAAATTCAACTGTTTTTAAGACTTATGAATGTATCGTAAATTTGTTCCAAATTCATCTAGATGCCTTATAAATTTCATCGAATTCTTTTTAATCGCTTGTAGTAACTTTTTGATTTAAATAGGTTACTTTTTGAAATTTTTCAATTTATACAAGATTAAAATTTTGGTCTGCTAATATTAATGCTCAGGGGAAAAAATATTCATGGAAAAATTATGGAATTTTGCGAATGAAGTTTTTCGGCCATCCTGCAAAAGCGAAACTATATTAATGAGAATATCCAGATTGACTAGGTCTTCAAAATTATTTTGAAATTATTACACTTTTCAGAGCGCTACGAAGCTAAGACTCCAGGGTTTCGACCAGCTAAAATGGCAACGTAGGAAAGCCTGGCAGCAGTTTCGAAGTCGAATGAAAGAAACCTACTCAAAACTCTCACTCTGGAACAGCAGTTTAAAAAAAATTGGTGGAAATTTTGGAATGGGTATTGTAGCCTACTTCCTCTTTATCAAATGGCTCCTCTTCCTCAACCTCTGCTTGTTCTTAATCATCTTCACATTCCTTATTGTACCAACAATTGTTCTGGAGCCTCCTCAATCTGAAATCTGCTACCAAAACAACACAAATATCACCAACAGTGTTGACTGCTGCAGCGAACTTTACCTAAACGGATCCAAGGAATCATCAGCATTGGACGATTTCATGCAAGGTAGCAGCATTCTAGAACACACACTATTATTCTACGGATCATACGGGCACAAATCATACGGAAGTCTTAAATCTGGTATTTTCTACGATTTACCTCTCGCCTATATCTGTGTCATGATGTCAGTCTTCCTGATAAGTTTAGTCGCAATCGTCAGATCATCAGCGAGAGAATTCAGGGAAAGAGTGGTCGAAGGCGAGGGGCAGTTTTACCAGTATTGTAACTTAATTTTCGGCGGCTGGGACTATTGTATAAACAACGAAAAGGCAGCAGGAATAAAACACAAGGCTCTGTTCAACGAGATGAAGGTTCTTTTGACATCAGAGAGACTCGAAGAGGAAAGACAGAATAGAACAAGAGAAGAGAAAGTGAAGCTCGGCTTTGTTCGACTTTTCATTAATTCCATAGTCTTATTAGTCCTTGGTGGCTGTGGTGTTTTTATCTACTACATCATAGATCTTTCCTTCAGCCAGGTCAGCTCGAAATTCAATGAGAACTACGACATGAGAAACATATCTTTAAATACTCTCAGTCAGATCCTGTTCGAATTCTTGCCCTACATTTGCATCGTCGGGCTCAACATAGTCGTCCCATTTCTGTTTCGATATCTTGTGACTCTAGAAAATTACAGTCCCTTATTTGTAGTCCGAGTTACTCTTTTCCGTACGATTTTTCTCAGACTTGCTTCTCTCGCCGTTTTGCTCACGAGCTTTTACAAAATGATTGTAGGCCAAGTTCCCGATAACGAATGCACAGATGAAACTAGCAATCGACCATTGTGTTGGGAAACGTTCGTGGGACAGCAGTTTTTGAAACTTTACCTGACAGATTTCATCACCCAGGTCTTCCTCACTCTTTTTATTAATTTCCCGAGGTCGCTATTAGCTCGTCATTCGGAGAGCAAGGTTCTCAGATTCATTGGAGAACAGCAATTTGATTTGCCGAAACAGGTTTTGGATGTTGTTTATTCCCAGACGATTTGCTGGCTCGGGACCTTTTTCGTACCACTTCTTCCACTTGTGGCTGCGATTGGATCCTTTTTTGTGTTCTATGTAAAAAAGTTTTCGTGTCTGGTTAACAGCACTCCATCGAGTCAGGTTTATAGAACGAGCAGGTCGAAATCTTTGTTTATGTTCGTTCTCCTTGTGACTTATGTTTTAGCGATTGTCCCGGTTGGATATTACGTTGTGCAGTTGACTCCTTCCAAAGCTTGTGGACCTTTCAGAGGAATGGGAAATGTATGTTCATTGATGGTAGTGACATTTTCGCAGCTCCCGAACTGGGTTCAGTCGATTTTCTCTTTCGTGGGAACTGCGGGCTTTGGAGTACCAGCTTTTGTTATTTTAGCGTTACTTGTTTATTATTATTTTGCAGTGGCCACAGCGAACAAACATATGGTGACTGTTCTTAAAAATCAGCTGGTTTTGGAGGGACATGATAAACAGTTTTTGCTGAATAGGCTCAGTGCTTTTATTAAGCAACAGCAGGAACAATCGAAATACCATCAGGGAGCTGATTTGGGAGCTTTTACGTAGACGTAGAAGTTGATTTAAATTTTGAGAATTTTTAATTCGAATCTTTAGAAGCTTTTAAAAGGGTGTGAGTATCTAAACTGGAAAGCTTTCAATACTTGAATTAAAAATTTGAGGTAATAAGTTTTCGAAATTGTATTAATCACATTTTGATTTTATGAATTTCGAAAAGGTAACACAAATCGTTAGTATCGTAGTTTTATTTACACAAACAGGGTATATGATTCATCTATAATTTTATATTTACTCTAGTCACTTCTTGGGAGTTATTCAAAGTGTTGCAGTCTGATTATATATAATTATTATTTATTTACAATTTTATACGACGTTTCATGAGATCTGCCATTTATTACATTCTGATATCTAAATAAGCCTTTGAGACACTTAATATTATTACTAAAGTTCGTATAATTCTTTTCGTGTGCTTTCTTTTTTATTCAATTCAAAACTCGTGTTTTTAAGAAAGAAAAAAAGAACAAAAAATGAATTATGGTACGTGTTTTTTAACGAAATCTGTGCTCAATTTTATTCCGCAAACTTTACTCCACCTACGCTCATTACTCTTTTTATCAATAGATTATAAATAGATTTTTACTTCATTTAAAAGTTGAATTAGATGTAAGAGTCGTCCATATATTACGTAGCGCTTTTTTTTGACAAGTTTGGCAACAGTTTCTGCCAATTTTTTATATGTACTGCTTTCGATAAGAAATAATAAAATAAAATCATGTTTTTTAAATAATTTTTTATCACGTTACAATTTTTTTAAAATATAACTAAAAATATTACATTTTTGTGTTTGGTTAATGGAACACTTGACTTAATTTAACTTCATTTTTTATCAGGAAAATATTATTAGTTAGTTTGTAATGTTATATAAATATAATATTCCTAATTTAATTTTTGGTATCTTTTAGTCGTTCCATTATTAGAGATATTTTAAAATTTTTTAGATTATTTTAACTTTTCTTTAAAATTTGATTTGTCAAAATAAAAAGTCATTTACAACTTTGCCAGAAATCTTAAGAAAATTGGTTTTGCAATTTTGCATTGGATTTGATTTTTCTTTAAATTGTTTATTTCAACGATTTAGGAAATTGTTTGAAATCTTTTAAAATCAGAAAAAAATTCCTAGGAATTTCAAAGATAATTTTCTTGTACACTTAAAAACTTTCAAAATGCCTAAAAAGCTTCTAATTTTTTGTTCAAAATCCGTTTAAATTAACTTTACAAACTAATACATGTATGCTTCAAGCAAATATTTTTACCAAGGTTAATTACCGTTAATAAACTAAATCAAATCAATATAAAAAATCATTTTAAATTTGCCTAGGAATCGTACAAGTTTTATTATTGTTTTTAAACCTTAAAAATCCATAAAGATCTGCACAATTTTATTTCAAATTCTTGAATAATATACTTTTTTCAATTTTTTAAAATCTTTTAAAATTTTTAATTATTTTTGAAATTGTTTCTTAAGATTTAAATATCTTTAAAATTATTTGAATTCTTTTTAAATTTGTTAAAAAGCTACAAAATTTAAAAATTGCCTTAAAATCTTTGAAATTTTATTTCAACGATTTGGGAAAAAAAAATTTTCAAATTGAAAATGTTACTGAAATTTTTTCAAAACTTCTAAATATCTTTTAAAATTATTCAAATTTTGTCTACAATTATTTTTAATCCGGCAAAGTGAAAAAATTTGATCTAAAATCTTCTACATTCGTTTTTGCTAATTTTGGAAATCTTTTTTATATTTCTCTTAAAATTAATTTTTCAAAATAAAAAATCATTTAAAATTTTCTTATGAACTTTAAGAAAGAAAGAATTTTATTCTAATGCAACGTTTAGAAAATTTTTTAAGATTATTTATTACGAAATATTCATTTTGCTTTGATTGATTATTTTGAAATCGCCTGAGTTGAACACATTTTTCTCGATAAAAAAATAGTAGTGTTTCTTCTATTTAAATAGAACTAATTTTATGACAAATACTTTGAAAAAAATTGTAAATATTAACCAAATACAAAAAAAAAAACCTGAATTTTGTTGGTATTAAAGAAAAAACTTTATATAACATTATTTTTTCTAAAGTACAATTTTATTATCTTTTTTTTTTGAAAATTGTACATATAAAAAAAATCATAATAATTTTTGAAACTATAGAAAACATTTCTGATTTTTAAAATGTTTTTTAAAATTAAAACATATTTGAAATAAGAATTTTTTCTCTTCCCGCTATACCCTCTTAAATTATTTTAATTTGAAAAAATGATTACATTTTGAAAAACGTTATGTAATATTTGTTTAACATATTTTCGACATTTTTTGAAAGTTCTGAATACCTCTTAAAACGATTTCAATTATTTTAATTTTTGCAAATTAAAGAAATTAAAAGCGTTACGTAATATTAGGAAAACCCCTTATGTGTGTGATAAATCGAGAAATCACTTTTAGAGTAGAAACTTATTTCCATGGGAATAACGTTGTATATAAATTATACACTTTTTATAATTACAGTATCTATAATATATGTAATGTTTTAATTTCAATTGGAAAGTTAGAAGTCATTGAAATTATCGTGATAAAAGCATCGTTAAAGTGAGCTTAAAATATATATTATATAAATTTTAGGGCTTAGATACTCTGCGATAGAAGGTAACTTCATCGACTATTAGATATTTATAATTCAATAATTTAATATTCACGACTGTAAAGAAAATGTGTGCATTTTTGCTTTCATGGAAAGACAATTCTTCTTTGAGTATTAATAAGATAATAAATTCTTTAATTCCAACGAATTATTCGCAATTTAGAATATTTAGACTCTTGTACAATTTAGCCAAAGAGTGTTTTTTAGGAATTCCAGGTTTAGGAGTTTATTTCTTCACCTGTAGATAAAACCTATCTTCCAGCTAATGAAATAGTTGTCTATTGAGGAATATAAGTATTATTTGAGATTTGAGTTTCAAAGTTAATTTTATGATCTCTAGGAACTTTCTAATCAAGTGGGACGGAGTTGTATTTATCAACGTTCGTTGGATGTGATTTTCGGCATTTCAGAATGATTTTATCAATTCATTTTATGGATACTCAATATAATTTATGATTTATAGATTCTTAAAATAGTATCGTCTTTCATTACCAAATGTAGCCATCTGTATCGAGACTGCATGACATATAGGTTATAGGTAGTACCATTTGTAATATACGGAAAGTACTGAGATATTTTCTACACTAAATTTAATCACTTAATGAATGTATTTATACCTAAACTGAATATTCAAGAATGTATGTAATACATGTATGATTGTGAAAGATTGGATATTAAAGTATTCGGCAGAACTTAATTTTCGTTTTATGATTAATCTGTTCCTTTTTATCATTTTCTAATTAACTACGGCGAAAGTGGTTTTATGATCTAGAATCTAGAAAAAATATGACTTATATTTTGAAAAACTGGTTTTATTATAAAGTTTTAAAATTATCTTGTAAAAAACTATTCCATTCGTCTCAAGCGTATCAGTTTTCAAATTAAAATAACATTATTCATAATATCCACAAAAATAAATTTTCTATAGAAGTATTCCCTCTTCGATTTTACTCCGCCTTGACTTCCTCTTTTTCTGGAGCATGAAGCTAAAAAGTTTCATTCATTATAATATCAGATAATATTAACTGATTTTTTAAAAGTAAATGATCAGGGTGTCTACCCGATGAATACCCTTAAATTCTCGGGGTTTTCTGGACAATGGTCAATTTTTTCGGTCAATTAAAGAGTTCTTTTCTGATTTGAAACAGGGAATTTCAGAAAAGAATTATAATTTTGCGTTGGAACATCACATGATTTTTGGCCGCAAGAATTACAATTCTGATTTGGAACAGAGGATTTTGTAAGAGAATTATAATTCTGAATTAGAAATGGGATTTTTATTTTAATTCCCTCCTTCTAAGTCAGAATTAAAATTACTGTAAAAATTTCCGTTTCTTGGCAAAAGTTCGCTGATCCGATTAAAATATTAATTCTTCACAGAAATTCCTTGTTCGAAGTGAGTGACGATTACTATTTTTTCCAAAAATTCCCTGCCATAAAGACTAAAATATAATTCTTTACAGAAACTCCCTGTTCCAAGTCACAATTTGATTTATTCACAAATTTTTTATTATAATTCAGAAACATAGTAACTCCCTTTTTATAAAATTTAGAAGAGGGAAGTTTCAAAATCTGGAAAATTGTATTTGCAAAAATAATTTTAATTTAAACAAATTCTGATGTGAAATAAGACATTGTCAAAATCTGACGAATTCTGACTCGAAACAGGGGTGATTATCATAAATTTCCTTTTTATAAATCAGAATTAAAATTATTTTCCAAAATTTCCCGTTCCATGTCATAATTAAATTCATTCATAAAACTCCCTGCTCCAAATCAGAATTATAGTTATTTCGAAAATTTTCTATTATAAATAGTTGAACTCTAATTTGAAATAGGGATTTTTTAAATTCCCTTTATCTAAATCTAAATTAAAATTCTTTAAAAAAATTCCCTGTTACAATTCACTTGAATTTTCTAATATTTCATTTATTCACACCCAGTCTCGCTGTAGAAATTATAATTCTCTACTGAAATCCCCCGTCTCAAATCACAATCATAATTCTTTGAGAAAATTCACTGCTCCAAATCGGAATTATAATTCTTTTGAAAAATTCCCTCTTTCAAGCGAGAATTATGTTTTTTCACAAATTCGTTGTTCCAAATCAGAATAAGAGTAATAAGATATATTAAACCACTTTTAATTTGCATATGAGTACAGTCAACAAAAAAAAAAACCCTGCCATTTCCCGGGTTTCCCCATTTTTCTGGTCAGGTAGACACCCAGGTTATAATTGATAAACTTACTGCTTCTGCGATTTCGATCCAATCTAAAGCTGCAGTCACTTCGTCATTTTTCGAAGGAATCTTGTCGTAATTCCAATAAGTAAATTGCGAAAACACTCCGGTGGAATAAAGATTGCGCTCTACGTTATCCGTTTCTGGTTTTTTGTATTCAAAGAAAGTAACGCCTGTGTAACCGTTTGGCACTGTTACTTTCTGCCCTTGGAGTGGACGGCCTCGGAATGTTGCATGGAAATCTGTTTAAAAAATAAAAACTTAGAATCGAAATTGTTTACAAATTAAATCTTCCCATTTGAAATTAAACAATTTACTACGTTCAAGTTCAAAACTATTTAATTGTTAAGGTTTTAATTTCGTAATTTGAAAAATGTTCAATACAAACTTTGAAGTTTTGCATGTTTACTAATATTTAAACCATTTAGTTGAATTTGACAGCCTAAAAATAGTTATTCAATTTCTATGATTTCCATTTCACAAATAAAAAAATTGTTTTTAATACATAACATATTACATTTTTTCAAATTTTAATAGGCCTTGGAAAACTCTGAACCTCGAACTCACACTTTTTTGTAAGGCTGGAACTATTTGGCAACTACTATTTAAAAAAAAAGAAAGTATGCTACTATTTTCTCAGATCGCTCGCTAATGCAAATATTTTTTCACATTTCTTACGAAGCTTTTAGAGTATTTGAAAAAATTCCAAGGGGTTTCAGAAAATTGCAATTCAATTAATATTTCAAAGGATTTAGGAATAAAAAAATGTAGGGTATTTTACCAGATTTTAAAAAATTAAGACTAAAAGGGAATATTAAAGGAATTCAAGGGATTTTTGAGAATAAATGAAATGCAATTAAATTTTAAGGCATTTCTAATGATTTCAAAACATTCTACGAATTTCATGTGATTTTATGAGGTCTCACAGAGGAATTACTTTGTTTAAAATTTGATTATTTTGTTGAAAATTCATGTTTTTAAAAGTATTTTTTATATAATTTTTGTTTGTTTACAACAATTAAATAAATTTGAAAATGTTAATTTTGTAAGACCCTATTTTTCAAAATATTACAATATTAAAATTCTGGTCTTTTAATAATAATGGAAAGGGAAAATAAGAAATTGGTCAAGAAAAATCAGGGAATTAGTTTTAAATCCCATATCTTATTATTTTTCGAAACCATAAATTACGTACAGAAAGGGGGGGGGGGGGGTATTGAACAGGGCCTATAATCCGTTACGTAATTTGGCCCCTAATTTCTGGGTCAGAATTATCGTTAGTAGCTTAAATAATTGCCTCAATTGTTTGATTAAAAATCTAGTAGAAGCAGAAATACACATAACTTGCAACAATTACCAAGCTAAAATCAATGTTTAAAACGATTATTGTTGATTTTTGCCAGTTGTAAAAAATCTAATGAGTAATCTCCAAATATACTTACATTCGTCATTTTCCGGGCGAATATAGGGTTCGAAATAAGCAGAAACATTAGCAGATTCATCGCCCTGAATTTTGCACGGCATTAGGTGCAATACAGGTTCTTTTTCGGGAATATCTTCCTTTTTAAAATGTAAATGCACAGCCATTGTTGCACGCTTTCTAATTCTGGAGAAACGACTAAAATTTGTTTTGACAGCAAAAAGCCCGCGCTTTTTAGGTTATGTAGATAACGCACAATTCGAAAAATATTAATAAACCATTTTCTTTCAAATAAATTCAGTACAGAATATGGAAATACTTATTTTCGCAGAAAGTTTTTTTCCAAAATTTGGCTTAAAGTTTCAGAAGAAAATGAAAAAAAGCTTTAATTTGATACTTTGTGCTTCAATTTCCAGCGATAGACGCGCTAGTGTCGTTAAGTGCTTATGATAATCAACAAAAACAACTTACGACAATGTCAGACGGTAATTACATTTCTGTTGTTATTAATTATGTTACTAGATTTAATTTAACAGAAGTGAATTATGTGAACAAATATGTTTAAAAATAAATGTTTAGTTTAGGGATCTACGGTTTTGTTAAACCGATAAAATCCAAAATGTAAACCTAACCTCTTTTCGGCATGTTTTTTTTTAGGTAAAATTGCTTTTTATGCGTTTAAAATAATAATTTTATTATATTAAAATGTAGAAATACAATAATTTTGATAGTGGTTTTTTTAAGTTGATCGTGATGATATATCTATTTTGAATACAAAATGTTTAGTGTTCGAAGAAAGTCTCAGGAATCATATTAAATTCTCTAAAATTAGTAAATATAAATAGAATTGTAATACCGATTGCTCATTTCATAGTTACAAACTTATTTATTAGAATAATGATTATATTGAAGCAATTCAATGCATTATTCTTAAATAAATCAATTATAAAAGGAAAGTAAAACAATATATCGTAACACAAATATAACCATATAAGTTCAAAATATTAATTGTGGTGAGGAAGGAACAAAATCTATAAATAAAATATCTAATTATGCTCATAACTTTCACCTGGCTATGTCCAATTTAAAAAAGAAAATATTTAATGGCAGAAATGACAAAAAAAATCACTAACCCTTATCTAAAAATATAATATTTCTTACAAAAACATTGTTTCTTCCTTTTCTACATGTAAAAATAAATGTTTAATTTTCCACTTATTCGTGAAAAAATTAAAAAAGTATATTATCATATTTATAGATCAGAATTAATTTCTTTTGGTTGAAAATTTAATTATTTTCCTGAAAATTCATTTTTGTTGTTGCTGAAGATTCAACTTTGTGGTTGAAATTTTAACTATTTTATTGGAATCTAATTGATTTGTAGCAAAATGGTGTTTTTTGACTTGAAAATTCAACAGCGTAGTTGAATTTTTGTCCTTCTTGACTAAAAAATCTTTTTTACTTTCAAATTCAATTTTTCGGATTAAAAATTCATGTCTCATCTATAAACTTTTCTTTTTGACTTTCAAATTTAACTAATTGGTTGAAAATCCAACTGTTTTCGGTTGTAGTTAAAATTTTTAATATAAAAATTCAACTATTTGCTTAAAAGTTCAATTATTTTGTTGGAAATGCAAACTGTTTTTGAATGAAGCTTAGTATTTTTTGTTTAAAAATCCATCTCCTTAGGTAGAAAATTCAAGTAGGTATTTTGTTAAAAAGTAATTTTTTCAGTCGAAAAATCAATTGTTTTGTTGAATAATTTGTGGTAATTTTTAGGTCAATTTTTGCAACAACAAAATTCTAATTTTTTTAGTTGAAATGTCAACAATTTGGTTTTAAATGAAAATATTTTGTTTGAATTAAATTATTTTAATGAAAAATTACATATTTTTTTAAACATTAATTTTTTTTAAAGAAAATTCAACTCTTGTTGAAAATTCGTCTTTTTGGTTCGAATTTTTGTAAAATTTAGTCAACTATTTGGTTAAAAATTCAAACTTTAGTTGAAAAATTGTCTACCTTGCTTAATAATTCAAGTATTTAATTGAACATTCAACTTTATTATTAAAAAATTGTCTCTTGCTTGAAATTTTATCTATTTGGTTGTGAATCTCCTTTGATTAAACATTCAACTATTTGATTTAAAATTAATTTCTCTGGGTTTAAAATGAACTTTTTTTATTAAAAGTACATCTTGTCAGGTTTTAAAGTCAAATGTTTTATAAAAAATTCTACTTTTTAGCTTGAAAACTCGACTATTTTGTTGAAAATGTCACGTCGACTTTAAAAGTTTTATATATTGCATTAAATAATGTACCTACATTAATTTGTTTAAAAACAAATTATTCCCCCATTTTCGTAAAAATTAAGCTTTATCTTCGGTCGAAGAGAGTTTTTTTCAGTGAAATCTGCTTTCCAGACATTTTTTTTTAATCTATAATAAATTGTTCTTCCAGAGGAAGTAATTCGTCGAAGGTTGTTAATCGATGGCGATGGTACAGGTGACGATCGTAGAATCAACGTCCTGCTAAAATCCTTTATAAAATGGGTAAACAATCCAGACTCTGACAATATTTTACACGAGAGAATGCTCTGTCAACTCGCTCAGTGCGAGTTTGCACAGAAAAAATCGCGGTTTGTTTCCAGTATGAGCCAAGAAGAGTTGAGAAATTATGAGGAACTTTCTAAGGAAATCGAAATTGAAATCGAGGAAGCCAAAAAAGATATTGAGCAGACGAAAATCGAACTGGAAGAGGCAAAACGCGTTCGTAAAAATAGGATAGAGTATGATGTTTTGGCTAAGGTTATTAACGAACAACCTGATCGTGTAGAAACTAATGCGAAACTTGATACATTACGAGATGAATTGGGAAGCCTGAAGGTAAATTTAAATATAGAATAGTAGAAATTCTTTTATTAACTCTTAACTCTAACTAAATTATATTTTTATCTCCGTACATTAATCATTATTGATCTTTTTTTTCATTTTTCTCTAGGAAAAGTCCGAACAATTAGAACGCAAATTGGAAATGAGAAGGAAGCAATTCCATGTGTTGATATCCTCGATACATTCGTTGCAAGGAATGTTGGATGAAGTCGATGAAGAAATAATGGACGTGAGTCTCGAAAATTACGAGGATACAGACGTTGTAAAGTCTCCAAAAAAAGAAACATAACGCGAAGAGGTAATATAAAAAACGCATCTTCAAAAATTCTTTTATATTTCAAAGCTTGGAAAAATTTTATAGAACTATTAAATAAAATATTTACATTGATAGTAAGAAACATTCAGAGATTAATCATAAACAGGATTAGTTTTATATTCCAATTTTCAGTTTCATTTTGCTAACTTTAGGAACATGTCTTATAGTCAAGGAAATTCTTGTCGATCGTTCCAAAATATCCTCGTCTGAGTATTTTTTGGAGCACTGATTCATATTCTTGAGTTTCTGGGTAGAAATGACGTCATTCGGTCTTTCTTGAATAGAATGCAAATAATTGTGGTACAAATCCTTTTGTAAAAATAATAAGCTTCTAGGTTCTATTAGCAAACTAAATTCATACTTCGGAGGTTTTTCCTAACATATAAAGAAATATTTTATTAATAAATAATTTCGTTATCACTTTCAAATGATAATGTGTATTTTCAATTCAGGACTTACGACTTTTTCAGTGTCGAGACGTTCGTAAAAATCCAAGAGGGTATGAGAACCACAACTAATTGTGCTGACAATGGGATGAAAAAGCGGTCCGTCTGAATGAGCCTGAATGAGGATGAAAAGTGTAGGAGAAAAGTACAATATAGTTCCATGTAAAGTATTTATGTGCTCTTTGAATAAGATTTAGAAATAAACCTAAGTCTTCTTATTTTAATAAGTCTTTTCAGTTTTATAAGATTTAGTGCATACTTACCATAATACCTTGTCCAGGTAAATATTCGTTGATAAGAACGTGATTTGGTTTCTTGGATTCTTCGAATACGTTCAGTTCCGATACTTTATCAACGTATTTTTTGAGCCACTGGATAGGAACAATTTATTAGTATCTAATAAAATTTTACTTTCTTTTTATCATGATTTATCTTCAGAGAAGAATGAGGGAATTTTATTGATCAGGGAAAGCCAGGGAAAATGCAGGGATAAAAAAATTGAAAACGTTATGGAATTTCTATAAGAGGCACTTTGAATAACTGCCAAGGTAGGGTTGAACAACTTTGTCAAAAAATCTTGTCGGTAATTACATTACTTGTCGATAATACATCATTTTAGTTGAAAATTAAACTATTTTATTAAAATTTAAATATTTATTGAATATTTATATTTTTTAATCAAACAATCAACTGCTTGGGCGTAAGTTGAACGTGCCACTTTTTCATTTTTGGTTGATAGTAGTTCTTTTTAAGTTAAAAGTTCATAATTTCTGGTAGAAAACTAATTTTTGTTTTGTTTGGAATTTTTTCTTTTTTGACAGACAAAAATTTACTGGTTAAAAATTCGTCTTTTTTATTGAAAATTTGACTATTTTGTTATCAATTCTGTTGTATTTTGTTTGTAATTTAATTTTTTCGCTGAAAATTTGAATTTTCCATTTCTGGTCAAATCATCTTTTTAGATGAAAAATATATCTACTATTTGTTTGAAAATTGATCTTTTTGGTATGAAAATTAAATATTTTTTTTTAGTAAAGATTTCATTCTTTATAGTTAAAATATCAACTATTATTTTTTTTAAGAATTCATATTTTTACGTTGAAAATTCAACTATTTGGTTAAAAATTCAACTAAGTTGTTGATAATTCATTTATTTTATTGACAATTCAACCCTGGATAAATGTTCAAAATTTGTCTCTTTTACGCCAAGTTCAACAATTTGGTTGTAAATGCAACTGTATGGTTAAACATAAATTTTTGTTTTGCGAAAATGCAACTTTAAAAAAAATTCTTTTTGCTTTAATAATTCGTCTGTTTTAGTAGAAATTTCATATTTTTCTTATAAAAATGAAACTTTGTGGTTTAAAATTAATCTTACTTGGTTCAGAATTCAACTATTTTGTTTAGATTAGTTTTTTAAATAGAATTCAACTGTTTTTAATTTTAAATTAAAATAGTTTTTCGTAGAAATTTCTACTGTTACATCTTTCTCTGAAAATGCATCATTTTACCTGAAAATTAATCTCTGATCGAAAGTTGAACTATTTTGTTGAAAATTAATCTTTTTAATTAAAAATTCAAATATTTTTTTTATTTTTGTTGTTTAAAATGAATGTTTTCAGCTGAAAATGTAACTTTTTCGTTTTAAGTTGAAAAGTCATCTTTTTTAGTTGAAAACTCAACTTTCTCTTTGAATGTTCATGTATTTTTTTTAGAAAGTTTATTTTCTTAGCTGAAACTTAGCCCTTTTGTTTTAAAAATTCACCTATTTTGATAGAAATTTCATCTTTTTGGTAGAATTATCAGCAATTATATTGTTTCTTGAGAATTCAGTTTTGTAGGTTGAAAATAAAAATATCTGATTAGAAATTCAACTATTTTCTAGACTATTTATTTCTTGTGCTTTAAAGTTAAACTGTTTAATTGTAAATGCAACTGTCTGGTTCAAAATTTATTTTGTGTTTGTTGAAAATGCAACTTTTTTGGATGAAATTTAATATTTTTTTCTTTGATAGATCATATTTGCAGGTATAAAATTCACGTGTTTGGCTATATAATTTTATTGAAACTTCGAGTATTTTGTTATTAAGCTATCTTTTTCGTATAAAAATGTAACTTTTTTGACATCTGTTGATTTGTAGACAAATTTTGTTCTTTCGGATAAAAAGTTCATCTTTTTTTGTTGTTTAAAATTCAACTGTGTTAAAAAGTTCAATTATTTGTTTGATTTGTTATCTTTTTTGTTTGAAAGTTCGTCCTTTTCGATTGAAAGTTTATCTTTTATGGTAAAAAAAATCAAATTTTTGGTTTATATAAATTAAGTCGAATTTTATTTTAATTTATTCTGAAATTATTGTATTATGAAGATTTGTGGACACCCTGTTAAATTCTAAAACTATACTACTTTACTACCTAAAAATTTTGAAATAAAAATAAATTGAATAGAAAACATACACTTGGTATTTCTTCGGCAATCATTCCTTTGGGATGAGGAATTCCACCCCAGTTCTGAAGCCTTCGATGACTTAATTGTGTCCATTTCGGCAATGGTGCTTTGTTAACAAGTTTTATTATTTCTTGTTCTTCTTCCTCTGTTATGAAATTTGGTATATAAAATGCCGAGGGAGGCACCTACATTAACAAGGAAATTCGAATTTAAACATTTATTTAAATTGTTTTATTTTATTATGGTGTCTACCCAGTCTGGAAAACCTGGATTGTTGGGCAATTTTTATACACCTGCAAAAACCAGGTCACTTTTTTTCTGAGCGTACTAAATTTGTTTCAATTGCATCAATATAAAATTAAAGAGCAATGATTTTTCATTTATAAAACTAGCTTTATATCACTTTATTTTACTATTTTGTTAAAAATTTGGTTTGTTTTACATTTATTTTTGAACTGAAAATTAATCTTTTTGTTTGGAAAGTCATCTCATATTAAAAATTCAGCTTTTTGGTTAAATTATCTTCTTTTGGACTAAATATTAACATATTTTTGCTTGAAATATCATCTACATTTTTCGTTCATATTTCATCGTTTTTTTATAAATTGAATTACTTCAAATTTAATCTATTTTTTTAAATTATTTTTTTGTTATTAAAAATTTAATTTTTTTACTGAAAATTTAACTTGAATATTCCATCATTTTATTAAAAAATTCATCTCTGGTTGCAAATTAATTTTCTATAGCAAAAATTTAACTATGCCATTTTTGGATTTATAACTTTATTCGAAAATTCACCGAAAAATAGTCGAAAATTCAGCCTTGGTTGTAAATTCAACTATTCCAGTTAAGATTCATAACTTTAGTTAAAATTTCATCAGTTTGGTTAAAAAGAATTTTTAATTGAACATTTAACAATTCCATTTTTGGCTAAGAATTGATATTTTTTGGTTTGATAAATTGAACTACTTGGTTAAAGATTAATTTTTTTAGTTGAAAATTCAACTATATTTGATTAAGAATTCATGTATTTTGTATGAAAAATCGTTTTTTGTTTTATTTGTTTTTTTGTCTGTAGAAAATTTTTCTTTTTGCTTAAAATCCAGCTAATCGGTAAAAAACTTATCTATCTTGTTGAAATTTCAATATTTTTACTTAAAAAGTTAAGAATTTGAAGGGGTTTAAACTAAATTCAATTTTACCTAAATATATACTTAATTTTAAGTATAAATAGATAAAATAAAAATTTGATTGTATTATTCTTTAAATTCATGCACTTTAGAGAAAATTCAAGAAATAATTAATTATTTAATTAATCTATGGTACTTATATATTTAAGAATATCATGCAATAACATTTCTCAAAGCTTTCTAAATAAAACGTATTAATTGAATCCCTAGAAACTAAAAAAAAACATTATTTATAATAAATTTGCGAAACAGTCTACATATTCCAAGTCGATTGTTTTACAAAATGCAAAATATTGTCAATGATCCGTATAATAAAAAATGATACCTGGAAAATTTATAAATTGTCACGGAATTTTTTTCGAGGATTTGAGTAGACACCCGGTTTATGCGATTCACTTATTTTATTGAAAAGGATTTTCAAATCAAATTTGTATTGGAGTTAAGCGACTTCAGCAATGTTAACAATCATTCTTTTTTTATGTATAAAGTATTTATAAATACCTGACTAACGATAATATTCCTTGGAATGTTATTTTTGAATTCACTTGACTCAACGATTTCCATTTTCTCTAAATAATGCAAATCTTAACAAATACCGGAGATGAGGCTATAAAAAAAAAAACCACCGAATGTTCCGAATATTAATGGCAAGTCATGGAATTTTCTGCACAAAGAAAGAGTCTATTGTCTTTTTTCACGAAACAAAAATTGTATAGCAGTAAAATCTTATTTTAAACAAAAAACATTTATTTTTTGGAATCTGCCATAGTCAAAGAATGACATTGGAAACAACATAACCTATACGCATGCGTGTATTGTGTTGTTGTTACATCGCTCGATGGCAACCAAAAATTGTACTAATAAAATTTTCCACGTGTTCTAATTAATCGTGACTATTATCTAATTATTTATGAATACCGCAACATTAAAATGCAAATTAGTAAAGTGTGAAGTCGGCAAAAGAAATTCTAGTATTTTGTATGGCGGCGTATGACAAAAATTGTGTTTCGTCTGCTAAAAAACTGTCTGCTATAATCGCTACGAAAATAAGTTAATTTTTTTAGTCTTTTACTGTTTTACTAAGTTTTTATGTTGAATACTAATTAATAAATCCAAAAAATTCTTAAAGAATATGTTATAAAAGTTTATTTATAATAACTTCGAGTCTTAAATTATTTTTATTTATCTGTCAGATCTGGCTTTAAAAAAATGTAAACAAAATGTCTGAGGAAAAGAAGAAGACAATGATGACATCTGTCAAAATAATCCATTTTCGTTTTTTTTTTCATAAATTTGATAAACAATCATGACGCCTGAGTGAAGATTTCGAGTATATTCATAATTTTTCTTTTAATTTTGATCTTTTACAAACAAATTCAGTTTGATGCTTTTCACCTATTCGGTACAATGTTAGAGAACAAATCTACCGATTTAAAAAACACCGATCCAGAGTGCGTACTTTCAAAGTAAATAAATGATTTTAAATACTTTATTATTTTATATAAAAATATTTTCCCCTTCTTAGGAAAAATGTTTCGTTTCTGGCAGAACTTTTAAAAACAGAAAGTTTAGACAGTAATTTGTTGAAATTACTTTACCAGGTAAGTGCGCCGTTGAGATTTAAATTTTATTTTATATTTACGTAGATATTGCTTATTTACTTAAGTTAATTTTTTATATAAAGTGCCTACTGACCTTCGATTTTGAAGTGACTGCAAAATGTTTACTGAAAGAAGCAAATAAATTGGGTTACGATAAACTCGATGAAAGTTTTTCTCCGAAAGATGCAATTTCAGAAGATGTATGTAGCAAACTTTTATCAGAATTCAGGTCAAAAGATTGGAAACAATTTTTCAAGGTAATCTTAATTCTAGCGAATAAATAATAATTTGCTGTTTAAAAATTATTAATCTTTTATATTTTAAATCTTTTAGTTATGGAATGATTCTATACCCGAAAGTATAAAATCAACTATGGATTATAAAACACTCACCATGAAATTGCGAGTTCATTTCGCTATTTTGCCCATGCGAACAGAACGTAAGAATTTTATTATAAAAATTTAAACAATTTTTAGCTAAGATTTTCAATATTTACCTGTTTTTTATTATTACAGAATCAAAAAAGTTGTGCATAAGGGAAATTCAAAATGATATTTACGAAACTGAAGACAGTTTGGAAAGTGATCCAGTGAGTTTGTTATATTAAAAAGCAGAATATTAATGGTGTTAAAAAATAATAATGAAATACGGATTTTATTACAAGAAGTGTTTTTTGCAGGATGTTGAGACTGCTCAAGACACTCAGAAAGCAGCAAGTATGAATCAACTCGAACAATATTTAAAAACTGATGGAAGGGCTTTAGTAAACTGTAATTCCTTTATTCCATTTTTTGCGCTTCCCTACATGGAAAATCCAATAAATGATTCCACAGTTTCGCACATTTTTTCCACTAGTTGGGTCGATGATTTGACCGTAAATCTTAAAATATTTCTCGTAAAAAATAGAGAGGTGAGCAAAAATAAATAGATTTGTTTCAGACCTTAAATCTTATTAAAAAATATAGGGATTCAAAAAAGGTTGTAGAATTATATCTTTAAGAAATTTATTATAAAGCCTTTTCCCTGAACAAATTCATTTTATAGATCGTCACACCGAGAAAAAGTCACCCACCATCGTCAAATACATCTACAAAATCATTAACAATCGGAAACAGCATATTGTACAACGAAGACCAAATTGAACAGAATTTAAAAATTCTGGATTCACTCGATTTTGAAGATACAGAAACAGCAAAAGGACGCTCAGCTGATTCTCTGAAAAACGAAAGAATAGAATCTCTAAAAACACATTTGGAATGTTTGAGAAATGATGGCATGCAGATTATTCCAAATGATAGAGATATACCAATTTTCTTCGAGGAAGAGGAACCAGAGGAGGAATTTCCTTACGAGAGAAAAATGACAGTCCAAATGTTAGTTCCCATGAATAATTTTATTATATTACAATCCCGAATTTACCACTTATTAAAAATTCAATATAAATTTGTGTTTTTAGTAAAAGCACGCAAACCAGGATCCAAGGAATTAAAAATTCGATAAATTTATTAGCAACAGATGAATTATCACAACCTGTAAGGGTCTTCGATCCAAAAATTTTGTTCAGAACTCCTAAGAAGTCTCAGAAAAAATACGAAGAGCAATGGGCTTGGACGATGAGTCGTTTTCAAAATGTTCATGGCAATTATCAGCGATTGAAAATGCGTTTTTATCAGCTTCATTCAGATTATCATAAATTGACTGAAGTTGCTGGAGAATTAACGAAAGCTCTCGAAAATTCAGTGCGTGGAAATCCTGTGAGTTTGCAACGAATTTTGGAATCGTGCATACTTATTTTTCCGGACCTGTTCAATAAGAGTTTGAGAGTCGATTCAGAAGTAAGTGAAAAATAATTATTTAGCGCCTATTTTAGTTGTATAATAGAAGGTGGCCGCAGGTCAAGAATAAAATCAAAGCTGCTGCAGAGTCACTTTTAGATACTTTTTTTTCTCAAATCACTTGCTGGTAAATTTTTTAAAGATAAAGTCGCGATAAATAAACTCATAAATTGACTCATGTGTTAACAATTATTGAATACAGTCTATACGTATTTCTGAATTTTCTTGAATAATTTTTTAATATTTTAGGATATTTAAAACGATTTCAATAAATTTTAAATAGATTTTAATAATTCGTCGGGATTTGCAGCCATTTTATTATAGTACTTAAAAAAACTCGAATGAATTTCCAAAAGTTTTAAATATTTTAAAGGGTTTTAGGATACTTTTGAAACATCCAAGAAATTCTCAAGAGCTTTACAGAGTTCCAAGGTTTTTTAAAATGTTTCAGAGGTTTTGAAATATTTGAGAGCATTGTAAAAGATTTGAAGGAATTTTAAAAGATTTTAACAATTTGAAAAAATTCTAAAGGATTTTAGGGTGTTTTTAAAACATCCAAGGATTTTTCAAGAGCTTTAAACAGTTTTAAGGAATTTCAAAAGATTCCAAAGGATTTGAAATATTTTAGAGCATTATAAAAGGTTCCAAGGAATTTTGAAAGATTTCAATGAGTAGGTGGCATTTCAAAGGATTTTAGGGCATTCTTTAAACATTCAAGAATTTTTCAAAAACTTTACAAAGTTTCAAGGGATTTTAAAATATTTCAATGGTTTTGAAATATTTTAGCAGATTTTAAAAGATTCCAAGGGTTTCTAAAAGATTAAAATAGTTTTTAATGATTCCAGAGGGTTTTAAGACATTTTTAAAACATCTAAGGAATTTTCAAAAGCTTTAAAAAGTCTAAAGGGTTTTAAAAATATTTCCAAGGATTTCAAAAGATTTAAAAGGATTTGAAATATTTTAGCGGATTTTAAAAGATTCCAAGGAATTTAAAAAGATTTCAAAGGGTTTTATGGTATTTTTCAAACATCCAAGGAATTTTCAAGAGCTTTAAAAAGGTTTAAGGAATTTCAAAAGATTCCAAAGGATTTGAAATATTTTAGAGCATTATAAAAGTTTCCAAAGAATTTTTAAAGATTTCAATGAATTGGCGGGATTTCAAAGGATTTTAGGGCATTCTTTAAACATTCAAGAATTTTTCAAAAACTTTACAAAGTTTCAAGGGATTTCAAAAGATTTCAATGGTTTTGAAATATTTTAGCAGATTTTAAAAAGAGAGAAGATTCCAAGGGTTTCTAAAAGATTAAAATAGTTTTTAATGATTCCAGAGGGTTTTAAGACATTTTTAAAACATCT
>JAAAKG020000017.1:523386-542609 GCA_010014905.2 Druon quercuslanigerum
GGATTTTAAAAGATTCCAAGGAATTTAAAAAGATTTCAAAGGGTTTTATGGTATTTTTCAAACATCCAAGGAATTTTTAAGAGCTTTAAAAAGTTGTAAGGGATTTAAAAAGATTTCAAAGCATTTTAGATATTTAATGGTATTTTAAAACATTTCACGGTGCTTTAAAGAATTAGCTAGTACATCGGAAGATATGGAACGATTTTACAGGTCATATTAGGTTTTAACGTATTTAAAAAGATTCCAAGGGATTTTATAAGATTTCCTATGATTTCAATTATTATAAGGAATTTTAAAAGCTCTTCAGGTATTTTAATAAATTTTCCAGGATATCAGGAAATATGGTCAGATTTTATGTCATTTCCCGGGATTTTATAATGCATAAATTGATTTCAGAGAATTTATTCACAAAATTTAAGGATTTCGTAGGATTTCAAATATGTAAAAATATTTCAAGGTATTTCAAAATATTTAAAGGAATTTTGAAGATTGTCGGATATTTTAAAAGATTCCGGGGAATTTTTGAATGATTTTAAAAGTTTTACAGGTTTGGAAATATTTTAGGATATTTTTAAAAGACTTCAATTATTTGAAGTGATGAAAATGGCTTTTAAAGATTTTAGAGCATTTTAAGTTCAAGATCTAAAAAAAATTTCAATAGATTTCAAAAGATATGATGATTTGAAATATTGTAGGATATTCTAAAAGATTCCAAGGACATTTAAATTTACTTTAATAATTTAATGGGATACCAAAGGAGTTAATAGTTTGAAAGTTATTTAAAAAGATTTTAAGGCATTTTAAAGAAATTAAAAAAAAATTTTAAGGATTTTAATCATTTTAAGAAATGTAAATAAATTTCCATGCGATTGTGAATAATTTCCTAGAATTTCGGAAGATATGGAATGGTTTTACACGACCTATGAGAGTTTAAAGATTTAAAAAGATTCTAAGGGATTTGATCAAATTTCCGAATGTGTGATTGATTATAAGGGATTTGAAAATCTCTCGCGGTATCTTAATATATTTTTTAACATTTCAGAAAATATAAGATTTCATGTAATTTCACAAGGTTTTAAAAAATTTTGAGGGATTTCGTGAGGTGTTAAATGTTTTATGAGAGTTTCCAATATTTTTTACAATTCATTTGAATTTATCCTGCTTTCTTATTAATTTATTCTGAATTCTTTTCAATTCTTTGGAATTTTCTAAAATTCTTCTAACTTCACTGAAGTCAATAGATTTTCTTAATCATTTAGGTATTTGTTTAATTCATCCTGAAGCTTTTTAAATTCACCTTTAATTCTCAGGCATTTCATAAAATTCTGTTGAATTCCTTTAAATTAGTCCAAAATCATTTCAAACTTACTGAATTTAATTAGTTTTTAAATATTTTTGGACTGTTTTCAATTCACTTGAATTTTTTTAATGACCTTGAATTCTTAATAATTAGTCCTGATTTTTTAATTTCCTTTAATTCTTTGGTATCCGCTTAAATTGTTCTAAATTCACTGAACTCAATGGATGTTTTAAAATTATTTAAGTTTTTGTTTAATTCATTCTAAAGCCTTTTTTTAATTCACCGTCAATTCTTAGAAATTTCGTAGCACTGTTTTGAATTCCTATAAATTCCTTTAAATGTGTATAAACTCATTTAAACTTACTGAATTTCATTAGTTTTGTTCAATATTTTGAATTGTTTTGAATTCACATGAATTTTTAACAATTCATCCTGAATCTTTTTTAATTTGCCATGAGTTTTTATGAATTGTATATAAGTCTTCTCATGTCCATTAAATTCTTCCAAATTTACTCCGATTTTACTGAAATCCATGGCATTTTTTGGATTTTTTATAATTAATTTGAATTCTGTTTAATTTAACTTGAATTTTTTTGAAAACTTATGCATTTATTCTGAATTTGTTAAAATTCACCTGGAATGTTGATCAATTTAATACAATAGAGAAAGATTCGTTATTAAAATGTTACAAGCTTAGATTGTTTATGTTTAAATATTAATGATTAGGGAAAATAAGAAATTAGTCAGGGAATATTGAAAACTATGTTTTTCGGCCACCAACAATATAAAGTTAAAACTATTTTTTATAGGCTGAATTATTAAAATCTGAGAACGAAGTCTCGAAAAATCAAGTGAAAGTAACACATCGGCTCGATTTCACGCCTCTATCTCCAAAATCGATCGACTTTAAAAAAATCAAATTGCATCTCGCGTGTGGAAGTTTAAAGACCAAGCTTTTGCTTCTCCAAGCATTGAGATGGGTAATTATTTAATTTCAATCTAGTGATTTTAATAATGAAAATATTTTTTAAATCACACGAAAATACATTTTATTGCAGAAAGTAACTCTGAGTCAACAGGGAGAAAGGGACGAAGTGATTCATGAATATATTAAGAACGATTTGCTCGAAATTCGTGGAAATATTGCAAGCAGTACTAGGAAACAGATTTTGCCTTATATTTTGTATCCAACAGAAGGTTCAAGAGAATTTTTTTTAGAACAGTCAGCCGCTAGATTTTTAAATACTCTGGCATCTTTGAGATGTGGACGAGATTATTTGTCAATTGGAACTACAATTTTAAATGCAGTGAGTAAAAAATACTTGAAATATTTATAAATTTAAAAAAATAGTTTTCCAGTATTTATTTAATATTTTTTACATTACTTTTTCAGATTGTTGAGTGTCTAAATTGCACTAATAATGATGCTTATACATACGATATGCTACTTGCGATGTTGCAAAAATTGTCAGTTAGAAAACAACAGAGACTGAATATGATAGAAGCTGGTTTAGTTGAATGGCTGATTCATCATTTAAATGTCGATGGTTGTAAAATGAATCCATACAGGTTAAAATATATCACAGCGCTTTTGATGAATTTATCGTTGCATAGTAAAGCACAAAATAAAGCTTCTTTGGACGCTCAATTAGTTATTTCTTTATTAACTGATCTGTTGTTAACTGAACATCATGCTGTAAGTTTAACGTTACCTTTTGATCTCATATATTAACATTAAATATAAATTAACTAAATCTGGTATCAATTTCAGGCTCTGCCATTTATTAGCGGGGCACTCAGTAATTTTTTACTGAATCGGAATATAAACGAAGAAGGGAAAAAATTAGGTCTGGAATCTGTTTTAAAGTATTACCGGAAACGCAGTTCCGCAGAAACGAGGTCAGATTTTTTAAATTTTAAATAAGAATAAATTCTTATTTTATTCCATTATAATAAAAGGGTTTCTACAGATCAGAGAATCCCAGAAAGTCAGAGAAAGTCAGGGAAAATTCGGCATTTTTGTTACAAAGTCATTCTTTTTGAATTCAAGCGTTTTTGGTCAAAATTAAAAATATTATTTGAATTAAATATAAACTATTACTATTGTCGTTGAGTACTCGTTTTTTTGTTTTAAAATTCAAGTAATTAATTTAAAGTGGAACTATTTTGTTAACAATTATTTTTTTTTGTTGATAATTCATCATTCAAATTGAAAACCCAATTATGCTTAAAATTTAATGATTTTGTCGAAAATTACTTTTTTTCTTGATGAAAATTAATGTTTTTAGGCGAAAATTGAACTATTTCACGTTCGGCTGAAAATTGATATTTTTTAGGTGAAAGCTCAAATATTTTGTAGAAAAGTGATCTTATTAGTTGAAACACATTTTTATTTAAAAATTGCTATCTTTGGTTAAAATTTGATTTTTCTAACTAAAAATTAAACTATTCTACTTTTGGTTGAAAGTTAATCTTTTTAGTTAAAAATTTATTTCTTTAACTGAAAATTTAATTATTCTTTCTTTTTGTGAAAAATTAATTTTTTTGTAGAAATTTAATTTTGGTTGAAAATTCAAATAGTTCGTTTAAAATGTATTTTATGTGATTGAAAATTCTTTTTGTTATTAAAACTTAAATTCTCATGTTTTTAATTAAAAATTAACTTGTTTGTTTGAATCTTCTTATTTGTTTTTGTTTAATGTTCTTATTTTTTCCTAATTTAACTGTTTTTTATTGATAATTGAAATATTTTATAGATACATTACACTTTTCGTTCAGTTGCTTTTATACCTAGAAGAAAAATGTATAGCGGTCAGGGAAAGTCAGGGAATTTCGAAATTGAGATTTTATAGGAACCAAAAATATTATTATTTTTTAAGTAATGTAAAATTTTCAGAGAATATTTGGATCATATTATCAAATTGCATAATCGTGAAGATGCGGAAATTGTCGAACCCGCAGAAATGAGTGACAATGATAATGTAAGTACTGATTTTATTATTTAGTAGAAATTTTTTTGTGTGATTTAAAAAATTGTTGTTAAATTAGTCACAGTATTTAGAAAGAAAAAAATTAATGTTCTTCTTTGTCCTATAATTTTAAGGAATAAAGTAAAGTTTTGATTCTTCCAGGATGAATATGATCTGATAGAAGATGAGTTGGATGAAGATGATCCAGTACAGAATGACGCTGGAGAACTGGCTGGAGAAATGTTTCTGGCTTCGTTCTACTCGCTTTCTGCAAATTCATTTTCGAGTTCGGTAGAAAAATTTGATTCTCAACATGGAGGTTTGCAGCAGATTCTTCATAATCGAGAAATGATATCAAGGTACATTTTGAATATTTATTCAAATTTGACTTTGTGTTATAACTACATTAATGACTGAAAAATGGTAAATGTTTACTTTGATGACTTCTCCGAATTTGACATTAAATGGTTTAAACCTTTTGGAAAGTCTTCTTTCTAGTCCATAAGTAAAATATCAGCCAGGTAAGACCCCAAAAATTGTATTTTTTCAAAAAAAGACAAAACTGATCAAAATTTTAAGAGCTTTTTTTGTAAATATTAGCGTATTTTCGCAGAGTTGACAGAATGTTAAGTAATTTTATAAATTTACGGTTATTACATTATCATCAGAGCAGGTATCAGATATGTGTAAAATCCCCCCCACCCATTTTTTTTGGGTCAGATGTCCATGTTGTAACACCCTCTAAACCCAAAAAACAGGTTTTCGCGAATGTTTCTGTCTGTCTGTTCGTGTGTCTGTAGATTTTTAGTTTGTTAGCACATTACTTTCGAATTAATTGACAGATTGGATTAGCCTTTGGTATACTCTTTTAGTGTCCTAAATTAAAGGTCAGGTTCGTTAGCCAGTCATTTTGGATTAAAATTCAAAAAGTGAGACAATTTTCAAAATTTTTAAGACCACTTTTTTAGGTTCAAAAATTCTCTGTACGGTTATTCGCAGTACTTAAAAAGGAGAACATTTTCTCCTGATGACTTTTTTTGATAAAAAAATTACCAGAGTTACACCACTGTCAAAGTTAAAAAAAAATATTAATATAAATAACGCACTATATGCGAAAAATTCAGAAGAAGAAAAACTTTGATTTTTGAAAGCTGTCAAACTATGCAACATGTGAAAAAAATAATAGAACAAAAATTGTACACACAAAACAGGTCTACAAATTTTTTATTAATCAACTTTTGTCAGTACGAGTACTTTTTGTTTTATTCCTAAAAAATGACACTAAAAATAAAAAAATTAAATTTTTGGACAAATGACACAAGCAACGAAAAAAAACAATTTAAACAAATATGTTTACCGGAAAAGTAGCTAAACAGATTTGCTACAACTTCTGTAAACTCTGCAGAAAATTCGAATATTTTGCTTATTTCTTTCGTGATGCAGTTCATGTATTAAATTACATTAAAAGTGTAGATTTATTCTTGATTTTGAAAAATCCTTACAAATTTTAAGTTAATCGTTAATTTAATTTTCAACCATTTCTGGTTTGTATCTCTATTTGTTTTTTTTTAATTCTATAACCCCAGTAAGAGAATTCACAAAATATTTGTAGTTATTGGGTTTGTAAAAGACGATATAAAATTGCATAACCAAAAGTCATATATCTTGTTATTAATTTAAAAAATAATATTATTAAACTCTTATTAAGATTGCAAAAGACGTTCAGTAATCATTCTGTTATTTTTAAAAGAATCAAACCGAGATATGAAAAACCTTGGAAAATAACAAGGAATTCATTATATGGAAAAAAATATGAATCGATCAAAGACTTTATTAATGTTGATAGATTTAAATTTATTGTTTTAATAATTGTTAAGTATTTTAATATTTAACAGTGGAATAATTGCAAATATTATATAATTACTAAAAAATAAAAAATTTAATAATTAATATTAAAATTATAATATTGTAAACAAAGTTGGTTTAATAATTAAATGATAAATGTTTATAAAAATGACCAAAACAATCCTTTGTGCAACCAGGTGAATATTTTTTTTAATTGATATTTAAAATGTCATTTGCGAATATTTCGGAACTTGATTAGAATTTTTTCCGAATTTAAACTTTTCTGTGATTTTTGGATGTCATACCAAATTTTTTTGGTTTGCTTCGACATATTTTATTTTTGGACTAGAAAGAAGATTTTATAAAAGAGTTGAAACCATGAACAAATTTTAAGCTATTATCAAAGTAAAAAAGTAGTTATTTGAATTATTCTATGAAAATGAACAATAAACTTTTTTTTGAAGATTTTCAAAAGCAAAGAATCAAATTCGACTGAGACCTGTTTATAAAACCTCACGTGTAGAAGAAGACTCGAATTCCTCTAAATTACTTGCATCTGTATCTAAGTCTAAGGTATTTTATAAATTTATCAAGCATTTTTATTTTTGCAAACCAAATAAAACATCTTAATTGGTTAAAATTAAAATTTTATCAAAATTTATTATTTATGTTGTCATTTGAAGAGAACAGATTCTTCTGAATATTCTTTGACTCAAGGAAATAGTAGTCTGATAAACCTGATTGACTACACATCACTAGAAAATTTCAAACAAACAAAACCGAATTTTAATGCTTATTTCCCCCCTCTGCATGGCGTCACCACATTGTACCGACAAAAGCATTCATAAATAAATTCTCGATTTTTGGATTCAAATTCTAAAAGAAGTTTCCAAAATCGAGGTTCAAAATATAGTTACGAAACCTCTAATAGATTCTCCAAGTGCGTTATGATCTTGAATTTCTTAGGTTTTGTTTGGTAAACTTATTATTTTCTTATATATGCATAATTATAATGAAAAATACTATTTTTATGTTCCAGTGAAAATAGCAAAACGACGATGAACTGTTCTTCAACTATTTCATCCGCCAATGTTAGCCTACAAGAAGAAGGTACAAAGAAATTGTTATTTATTAAGCACTTTGCTTTTAAAACTGTTTAGTTTAGAATGGTTCTTGTTTTCAGCTGTACAATTATAAAATAGTATTTACGAGGGTGTCTACCTGACCGGGAAATCGGAAAAATCGGAAATGACTGGAAATGATGGGAAATTTTATTCAGTGACCGGTGTTTTTCTCGAATTTGCTGATGTGAAAATGAAGAGTGGTTTACATGTATTATTTCACTCTAATTCTGGGTTGGGACAGTTAATAAATAAATAATTTTTTTTAATCACATAAAGAATTACATTTAGCCTGACTTGGAACAGGACATTTTCGAAAAGAATGATAATTTTGAGTTTGAAACAGGAAATTTCAGTAAAGCAATTTAATTTTTTTAATTAGAACAGGGAATTCAAGTAAATAGTTTTAATTGAACCAGGAATTTCGTAAAGAATTATAATTTTGACTTTGGAACAGGGAATTTCTGAAAAGATTTATAATTGTAAGTTGCAATGTGGAATTTAGTACAGAAATATAACTTAGATTTTTGAACAGAGAGTTTTGGTGAGAAGTGAAAATGTTGAGTTTAAAACAGGGAATTTTTTACATGGAACAGGAATTTTCTGAAAGAATTGACACGCTGACTTAGAAGAAGACGCATTGAAAGAATCCCTGTTTCAAGCAAGAATTCGTAATGATTTGAAACTTCCCTCTTACAAAATTTTGGACAATGGTTGTTATTATATTTCTCAATTATAATAGAAAATTTAGTAAATAAATGTAATTCTGACTTCGAACAAATAATTTTGTAAATAGATCGGGAAATTTAGAAAAATAATTTTAAGTCTGTTTATATAAAGGGAATTGACTGTTCCAAGTGACAAATCGTCAAGGTTTTAGAAATTCCTTGCCCAATTTAAAATTTGTATGAATTTAAACATTATCTTTTTGCTTGCAAAGGAAAATTTGACAGAATTTAAAAGATCCCTCTTCTAAATTTTAGAAAAAAGGAAGTTTATTATTTTTTTAACTTATATAAAATATTTCAAATAAATATAATTCTAATTTGGATTAGGGAATTACCGTAAAGAATTATAATTTAGACTTTCAGACTGAGTTGTCTTAATGATATAGGAAATTCACGACTACTATTTTTTTTCTATTTCTCTCCCTCCCCCCCTCTCTCTTAAATAGATTTAAAGCTATCATATTTCTATATGGGATAAGCCAGTATGAAGTCATTTTGTCCATTTTTTAATGAAGATATTTAAAAAATAGTCCAAATTTTGACGTTTTCTTAAAATTTAAATAAAATTTAATATAGTAAACATCTTACAATTTTGGAATAAAAAAGTTGAAAAAGTTCTAAGACATCTAGTTTGTAAGAAACTAATAATACAAATAAAATGTATATACGGTTGATTGTAAAATTATATCAGTAAAGTACTTACATCAAAGTACAATTTAGTGAGGTTTAAAAATCTTAGAAGATTTCGTTTAGAAATTATAAATGAAAAAGTACGAACAATTTCTTATCACGCACCTTTCCGAAATTACAAAAGAGTCTAGAGTTTGTTATTTTAGTTTAAAAATTACTTGAAAGTCTGTTTTTTACTTTAAAACTTGAAAATAGTTATTCCAACTATTTGTAAGCGCGATTAAATTGTTAATTTCATACTTACGACAATTTTAGTACAGATGAAAATCAATTTATTCCAAATATCTGTTAATAATGATTACTATGTTATAAAATTATAAAATAATAGATTTGTTTGAAATCTGATAACCCTCGATTAAAAAAATATTGTATGCAGTTTGCATTTTTTTGGTTATAACTCATTGTCTAAAATGCTCAACTTTTTGGTAATCACCGATATAATTTTACCATTTTTATAGAACCCTCATCCTCACTAATTTAATATTTTTCACAAAAGTATTTCTTTCAGCAGACAAAAATATTAAAAATTTTCCATCATTTTTTTTTAACTTTAAACATGTTGCATCTTACTAGCCAAGATTTTCACAATAATGATGATAAGTTTACCCATTTAAATTTGCACTATTTTTGTAATATCTGCTTTAAAAAATGACCGAGTGACTTAACCCTAGCTTATTTATTCGAAAATACCGGTGGCTTTTAACATATTTAGGAGATAAAGGTTTAATTTTCATATAATTAACATTAAAAGAACTTAAGCAATCTTCAATAAACAAGTGGTATCATACTCGTGATTGATAATTATGTTTCGATTAATTTTTAATTTAATTTCTAATTTTAATTTTTTAAATCTTTTTCATTTTTTTAATACATTTTTTTTTCTCATTTCTCGAAAAAAACTTGTTTGACCAGTAATCGGCAATATCTAATATCAGAAATGAATTAATTAGTTACCATAGTCGACACAATAATATAAATTATTAATTTATTACTTTAGTCTGTGTTTATATAATACATTCTTGTTTGCGCTACTTATGAGCAATATTTTAAAAAAAACTACTTTTCACATATCTGTATTGCCACATATAACGCCACTAAAATCTTGAAGAATTTTTCAAACTGAAAACCAAGATTTAAAAACTCTCAAAAAAACTTTTGAAACGTGATCTTTGTTTTCATGACTTTTTATCAACTCTTTCGAGTTGCGGTTCATGGAGAAAGTTTTTGCTTTCCCTGGGAGTCATCCGTGATCTTGACCACGAGTAAACTAGAGCGTATAAATGAAAGTGATGCACTCACGTATTTTTTTTCAAGGAGATCATCAATCTTAGAATTTGATTAGTATTTATATATTATATGTATTTCCTTTTATTTATTAAATCAACTATAATTTCAAATAATTTGTGTTTTACAGGTCCAGGTGTACTGAGCAGTATCGCCTCTCTGTGAGTGTAGTTCAAAAAAAGCTCTTCAAGGCTGAAGTTCAGAAAAGGACGAAAGCATCCTTCTGCATGTCTTTTTGATTTTTTATAAACTTTATAAATAAATTTTCTTCTCTTTGATTCTATATTGTTTTCTGTCTGATTTTTTTTTCTCGAGCTTCTCAAATCGCTTTGTTTTTTAATCCTAATTTTTATATTATTTTTCAGGGAAGAATCTGGAATAATAGAAAGCAGTTTAAAAGAAGAAGAAGAAGAAGCCTTCATAGCGAAACCAAAGTTGCAAAGGACGCCACCACATACGACAAAGTTAAAGAGCCTTAGATAAAGGATTTTTTTTTTAATTCTTGCAAATATTTTCAAATAAAATTCCTTACTACAGGGTGTCTACTAACATCAAAAACTGGGAACTAAATGAAAATACAAATTCCAGTCGGGAATCACATTTAAAGTTTTGGAAAATCTGAATTTTTATGGATTTCATAAGAATACAAATTTTATTCAAAGATTTCTGAGGAAAGGTTTAAATGATTTTTTATTTAAAAAAATTAATTTTAAGAGATTATTTGAAAACAATTCAAGCAATTGTTAAAATTTTCAAAAAGGAATTTGGCATATTTTAAGGCAATTTTTCTAATTAAGCAGATTTTTTTTTAATTCTCATAAAAGTATTTTTTTTTAATTTAGAAAGTTGCGAACTATATGTGATTTTTTTTATTTTATACAAAATTTATATACTTTAAATAGACATTTATAAGGCTAAGAAATGTGGAAGAAATAAAAAATAAGTAAAAATTTTACAATATTTCAAATAATTTAAAACAAAACGTAAGTGTGTGAAGATTGGGAAACTAAAGAATTTTGAAAGGTTTCACGAACAGACGTGGATCAGACAAAATTCTTCAGACTCCTGGGGAAATTATAGATTATTTCTAATTATTTTTAATTATTCTTGCTTTCAGTTACCCCATTCTCGGCCTTCCTAGAACTGCTGGCTCACGCAGTTTCTCAGGGGAGTAGGGCGAGAGCGGTTGCGATATTGTATATATATAATTAAAATTATGTCATAAGGATAACCGCAGTATTTTTACGGAATCAGGTGCTAATCTCTAAAATTGCACCCGATTCCAGCGAATATGATGATTATAACTTTAGCATACAATGTAACCCATTGTGTATCTGTGTAATGCAAAAAAGTATTACATAGGCGATTTTAATTATGTTTTCAAATCTTCCGCGCTCGAAATCTTGCGCTGATTGGTCAAAGGCTCCGAGACTCAGAAGACGTGCGCAAAGACGTATAACTCAATTATGAAATAAGGTTATGTTCCCCAGGGTTCAATGCGCATTTTTAATAAATAATTAGTTATGAATTAAAAAAAAGTATAACGCAACATTAAAAAAGGTTCATAAATACTGTTCGGACATGCATTACGTGTTTTTTTTTAGTTGGAGTTGGTTTTGACTAATATGACGGTACATTAGTGATATTTGTCGTTTGACAAGTGTCTTTGGGCACGTCTTCTGAGTCTCGGATGCTTTGATGAATCAGCGCAAGATTTCAAGCGCGGAAGATTTGCAAACCGAATTAGAATCGCTTCTGTAATACTTTTTTGCATTGCATGTATGCACAATGGCTTGCATTATATGCTAAAGTTATAGTCATCATATTCCCTATGACGATCCTCACTGTTTAAGTTTCTGTCCCCCCGAAATCAGTCCAAGGCCATTTGAAGGCAGCCCCCGACATATAACAGAAAGCGAGAGTTTTTAGTACTTGGTTAAAAATTAATTTGTTTTATTGAGGATTCAACTATTGCTTTAAAATGTAACTTTTTGGTTAAATTCAACATTAATTTGATAAAAATTCATTTTTGTTTATGGGTGAAAATGGAAAAATTTTGTTGAAAATTCTTTTTCTTGTTGTTTAAAAATGTATTTTTTATTGACTTTTACTTTTTTGAATGAGCATTGATCTTTTCTAGCTGAAACCTCAAATATTTTGAAAAAATCTTCTTTTTTGATAGTAAATTAATGTTCCTGGTTGAAAATGCATTTTTTGGTGGAAAATTCAAATACTTGGTTAACTTTTTTTTAATTCACGTTTTTGGATGGAACATTTAACTGTTTGATTGAAATTCAATTGTTTGGTTAAAATTCAACTATTTTGTTAAAAATTCGTACTTATTAGATAAATTCAACTCGTAGATTTCAAATTTAAATCCATTTTAGTTGAAATGTCACAGATTACATTTTTCGTTAAAAATTTAATTTTTTCGGTTAAAAATTAAACTACACTGTTAAAGTTTGAACTATTTTGTTAAAAATAATTTTTTAATAAGGATTCATCGTTCTAGTTGAAAATTTATTTTTTTTGTTGGAAATGTAACTATTTTTTGAAAAATTCATTCATTCGATTGGTTAAAAATGAACTTTTTTGTTGAAAATTTATATTTGGGGTTGCAAGAATTTAACTATTTCTTAGATAATTCTTCTCTTTTTGGTAAAAATTTCATCATTCTGGGGAAAATTTCATGATTTTTTATTTTGAAAAGTGAATTTGAAGAGAAAAGTTAATAGATATTTCAAAACATTTAAATAAGTTCCGAAATGTTCAAAAAGGAACATAAAAGATTTTAAAGCAAGTTTGTTTAATTTTGTAAGATTAAAATGTAGGGGTCAAAATTTCCAAAGCAATTGTAATCTATTTGTATTCATTTTTTCTCGAAACCATAAATTGCAAAAATATTAGTTTGTTTAAATATCACAAGATAACACAACGCATAAAATTTTACATAGGAAAACTTGAGGTCAAATGCCTATTTTTGGGCTTCTAGTAGAAGGAGATTTTATACTTACAACCGAGAGAAAATAGGACATTTGGTGGGTAAAAATTAGCAGACACCCTGTACTATTCCGTCCATTTTGTAAATAGGAGAAAATAAGTGAATAAGACCTACTATTGAGATTTTCATTTTTATTATAAAAATAGTTTAACAATTAAACCTAATTTAACGATTTGAATAAATAAATAAAAACAATTCACAATGTCTAAGATGCAGTCATGTAGGGCGCGAATGAACTTCCCCCTCCGTGACCTCCAGTTGTAAATCGAGTTGAATAACTAGGAATTGAGCCTCCAGCGAAGCTGGGAATGTAACTGGCACCTTGGTTTCCTAAACTGGTTCCTCTTGTCATTTTGAAACTTCCTCCAATCGAAGGTGCACTTGAGTACATGTGTCCTCCAGGATAGGAACTGCTACTAGAATGTGGACTTCCGGAAGAACTGTCTTTGATTATTATTATTTTTCCTGAACCGCCACTTCCGCCAAATCCTCCTGATAAATATGCTGAACCATGTCCTTTAGTAGACATAGAGGGACTGGACGCATAAGAGGCATAGCTTGGACTTCCTCCGCTGATTATGTACCTGGTACCTTCACTTCCATGTGCACCACTTCCGCTAAAGTGGACAGGACTAGATCCTGAAATGATTAGAATGATTAGAAGGGCATAATATTTTTTAGTTCATTTTACTATCATTCATTTCCTAAAGTATGATTTTTTTTAAAGTTAGAACAGAGAAATTCCTTAACTTTTTAAGTTTTAGCCTTCTGGAGAAGTGCAATTTTGAGCCTTGAATCCTTGCTGAATTTACTGTGTATTTTATTTTTTCCTGTGTAATAATTAGGTTCTTTTTCCAATAGAAAACGGTTCAAAACGTTAAAAATTCCTAGGAGGGTCAAAATCTTAGTAAATCTTAAATTAAACCTATTGGAATATACAAAATTTAAAACACGATTTTTTTAATTGATAAAAAATAATGATCAATTTTTGCTGATGCTATGTGAAATTATAAATCAAAATTTCCTTTTAAAGTATTTTATTTATAGTTCAAAGAAAATTGTAAAACTTTCACATAATTAAGTATTTATTAAAGCTCTGGTTTTTAAAGAAGCAGATTTAAAATTTCAAGGAAAATTAATAAGATTGTCTAAAAGTTTAAAATATGTAAGAAAATATTAAAAATTTCAAAAATTGTAATTTCGCGTATTTTCACATTTCTTCTAGGTAATTTCTGGGTTTGAAGTCGAAAAGCTTCCAAATTTTTTAATTTTTATTATAGGATAAAACTTATGTTTTAACTCAATTTAATGCAATTTAATCAAATATTTTCTATTATTTAAAGTTTTAGCCGCATTTATTAATTTAGTCATTTAGATTTTTATGATTCATAAACTTGCAAATTTAAAAGAGCTAAAATGTAAAAAAGGCAATCGTAAACTACTGAGTACTTTAAATTGGAAATTGAATTTGATTTTTGAGTGGAAACTACTTTTCCCCTTAAATATGAAAGCTAAAAAGTTTGAAATATCTTATTCAAAAATTATAAATTAAAAAAACAAGAAAAACATACTTTCAAGAAACATTAGCGGTGTACTTTTTTAGGTTTCAACTAAAAACGCGTTACAATTTTTCACAAATAATTTGAAATCTAAAGGTTTTTCCCCATTTCAATACTGCTTAATATGTAATAAATAAAAATGATATAAAATCTTCTGCATTATAAAACCATATTAAATTAAACAGGGCGCCTAGCAATATTGAAAACCTTGAAAGCTTGGAATTCTCCTTGAATTTTGTTTAAATCTTGAAAACCTGGAATTCGCCTTGAATTTTTCACGAGAACCTTGAATTTCAATTATTTCGTATATTATGTGTTGAAAACAGTTATTCTATTGAAACGCGAAGAGTAATTTAAAAATTTCAATTTTCTTATAAAAGAAATATATCATTTTGAAGAAATCTTGCTACTGAAAAGTTTAAAAAATTAAAATATAATTTACATTTTGCTAATTACAGAATACATACAGAGATTTTATGGTACTTTTTGCACGACTGACTAATTATTTTACAGATTGCAATTAACAGACTTTAATATTGTGAGTAATTTTATAAGTTTTTAATTTTTTTTTAACGTACAAATTATAAAAAATTTTCGTTAAAAATTTTGATATTAATTCAGTTTCAGGATTGGAATGAGCCATGCATAGAAGGGATTTTTCATGGGCTTACTACTCAGATTTAGAGTGTAAACCAGATTTCAAACCATTTCAAAGATTTGAAACGATTACAAAAATGTTGAAACAATTTAAGAATGAGTTCAAAAGATTTTTCAAAAATTTCAAATAATTTAATGATTTGAATCGAATACAAAGTATTTCACGAACAATGATTTCAGAAAAATGTCACAAAGATTTCACAAAGATTTCAAAAGATGGCAAGGTCTTTAAAGATTAAAAAAAGACGTGTACATTTCACAATAATTACCAAAAAATTTAGAACATTTCATAAAGATTAAAGATTTCAAAGATTTTAAACGATTTCAAACGATTTTACAAAGATTAAAAATATTTCACAGTCAAAGATTAAAGAATTATTTCAAAAATTTCATAAAGATTTTAAAAGATTTAAAAAAAATTCACCAAGATTTGAAGCTTTTCAAAGATTTTACAGAATTTAAAAGATTTTAACGGGTTTAAAAAGATTTAAAAAGATTTCAAAAGATTTTTAGGGTTTTACAGAGATTTCAGACTTTACAAAGAATTAAATAAATTCCCAGATTTCAAAAAAGTACACATGTTCGCAGAAAATAAGGAATTTGTCTATTTATGGTTTTGCTTTCTTTAGAAACTGCTGGTGAATACATTAACACCCTGATTTAAAATTGTAGCATTTTCTAAATCGTCAATAGAGAAAAGCTTTCGAAACTTGGAAGAAATTCTCAATCTAAAATCTAAGGACATTTTTGAATTGACACTAAATCCAAGTTTCAATAAAACTAATAATTTATATTCTTTACTTGTTAAGGTTCCAAGAGAAGAAAAAATACAAATAAACCCAGATGGTAAACTTATCATTGAAAACCAAAAATAGGAATAAAAAACCTACCAGTTTCTCTTGATCCTCCAGGATAAGCCGATGAATGTCCCTTAATCCCAGTGATTGAATACGATCCTTTCATAGTGGCTGGTAAGAAATTTAATCCAGAACTCGTACTGTATCCTCCATGAGGAGCTCCACCTCCAGTATTGTAACTTTCTCGTTTGTAACTTCCAGTAGAGTAGGCATGTGGTGAAGCGTAACTGGGCATGTATTCTACTTCGTTTCCTGAGTACCCATCCGAGGATGAACTCTCGTATACTGGATATTTGCTGCTGACTGATGTTACCTGTCCTCTGTGTTTTCCACTTCCAACAAATTCCCTGGTAATAGAACCAGGATGGTATCCTCTAAATCCAGAAACATCCAAGGCTTTGAATCCGTTTCCACTGTAGACAGCACGATTTAAACTTGCATCGGGATAACTGGGACTTGCGGCGAATCCGGAAACTGGTGAAGATCCTTGGTTTGCTGACACCGAACCTCGAACACTTGTAGCTTCCTGGTTTCCGGGATAACCTTCAAGACTAGATCCTCTGTAACTTGAACCAACAGTGTATTGTTGAGTTGCTGATCCTGTATAATCGTTTAAAGAACCTTCGTAATCAGGTCTTCCGGAAATTTCTGCTTGGGAGTTACTCGTTCCGGGATAATCTGATTGACTGGAGAGACTTGATGAGGTATATTCCGAATGTGGCAAGTAGGCCCTATCTCTGTAAAGAGATGCAAAAATATCAGAAACGTTCAGAATTGCTGTAGGTCAGGGAATTCTGGAAAGTCAGTGAATTTAAAACCGGTCAGGGACATTCAGGGAATATTAGGAAAAACAACCGGCAAGAATCAGGGAATTTTTGATAAACTGAAGGTAAAGGTCATTTGATTATTTTGTTACAAATTCAACAATTTTGTTAAAAAATTCATATGATTGGTTGAAAATAAACTTTATTGAAAATTTATATTTTCGGTGTAAAAATTCAACTTTTTTTGGAGATAATTCGTATTTTTCTCATGAAAAATCAGATTTTTGGATTCAATTTTATTAACTGAATATTTTACTATTTCTTGTTTGGTTGAAAATGAATCTACCCTGCTTGAAATTATGCTATTTTGTTAAAAATTCTTTTTTTATGGTAGAAAAGTACTTCCATTAGTTGAAACTTTATCTTTGTGGTTAAATATTTATTTCTTTAATCAAAATTAAATTAAATTTAGTTAAAAAATCCTCTAAGTGGTTGAATATTCGTCCTTTTCGGTAGAAATTCAATCTTGTTGAAGATTTGTTTTTTGTTTGTTGTAGAAAACTAATCTCATTAGTTTAAAGTTTCTTTTTCGTTAGTTGATTTTTTTAACTGAAAATTTAACTATTCTACTTTTTGCTGAAAATTGATCTTTTCAGTTGAAAATTCATGAATATTGTGGATAGTTAATCTTTTTTTGTAGAAAATTCATATTTTTGTATAAAAATTCATGGGGTTTGGTGTAGATTTATCGTTTTAGCTAAAAATCGATTTCTTTAGTTTAATTAATTAATTCTTTTATCTGAAAATATCATTATTTCATTTTTATTGAAAATTTACTAATTTTGTTGATAACTCGCATTTTTCGTTTGAAAATTAATCTGTTTGGGTTGGAAATTTAAGTCGTTTGTTGAGAATTCGTATTGTTTCGTTGAATTCAATTTCTTTTTTTTGTTTGAGGATTCACCACTTTGGTTAAAAATTTGATACAATTAATTGTTTAAATTTCTAAATTATTGCTGTTAAAATTTTTTTTTCATTACAAATTTATTCTCTTATTTAAAAATCTAATTATTTTGTCGAAACTTAATTTTTAACGTAAAATGTATCTTTATTAATTAAAAATTTATTCATTTTCTTGAAAATTTGTGTCGGTGGAAAATTAATCTTTGTGGTCAAAAATTCCTTGGAATTTTAGAAAAAAATTGGAAACTTAGGGTTCTAAAGACATAAATTCTGATGAAAGTTTCCAAAGTTGTAAAGTTCTAAAGAAGAAAGTTAATCATCCTAAAATAAATGAAAAACTCGCCTTGAATATCCAGACAGGGTGCCGCCAGCATTTTGACTATCCGTGGAATAAGAATTTTCTAAATTCTCATAACTACTAGGAAGACTTTCCCCTTGATTTGCATCAGAATAAATCGAAGATGAAGGGTAGCTACTCGAAAGAGCACTATTTATATTTCCAGGAGTAGCTCCAGAGATATAGTATTTAGATGAGCCTTTTGAATATTTGTCTTGATTTCCATTTCCAAAATCGTAGGATTTGAATCCACTGGAAGCGGGGGAATAGCCTGCGAAATAAAACAGGGGATTAAAATTTAAAGCTTAGATAATGGAGGTTTTAATTGAACTGATTTGTTTGACTTTTATTGTATTCAAATATTTGTATCTACTTTCTCAATATTAATCATAAAACCAGCTTTACTTAAAGTCAAGTAGTAACAGAAAGTACTGAACAGCCAAGATAGAAATTGCGTGGTTTGGAAAACTACTTTTCCTTTTGCCTTTCGGAATCGTAAAAGCTGCTTCTCATCCAGTCTCATAGCTTTTACTTGATACTTTCATTTTTTTATCATCAATTCTAGTTATCAGAGCTACATGTAAGTTGAAGATAAAGTTAATCCAGGAAAAAGTCCTACTTAGAATAATAAATATTACTTTCTAAAATTATTTAAAAATCTTCATTAATCAGCTTTTAATATTCCTGTATCTTACAATTGAGAATATTTTTTATTATTTTACTGAAGTAATTTCGGCAATTAAAGATGTTATTATATATATAATAATCTTCCATTAATTCATTCTATCCACATTGAATCTCCTATATTTCCGGTTGCGCTGTCATGGAAATGCTTTATCGATTTTTTTATTTATTTTTAAGTTATTAATTTTGCACTGCAGATGAAACGAGAAAATTTTAGAAAGCATGATGCAAAATTATAAATTATTCCTTTTTAATTATTTTGTTTCAAAATCATAATTTAAGAACAATTCAACTTTAAAGAAAGTCTGACATTGTTCAATTTTTAAAACTTCAAGTTTAAATTTATTCATTTTGATAGGTTCTAATTAGAAATCATAACATTTTCAGCGTTTTTAGAATAATCTAACTTTGTTCAAGGTTCACAAATTTTAAATTCTTCAATTTTGAATGGTGAATATATTATA
>JAAAKG020000017.1:542709-573806 GCA_010014905.2 Druon quercuslanigerum
TTATGAAGAGAAAAAGATGCGAAATTAAATTTCCACTTAGAATATATATTTTAAAAATTAAAATTCAAGACTTCATTTTCAGGAGCTCAGGGGCCTCCCCACTCCTGCAAAATAATTCTGTATCTCCTTTTTGCATCCGACGCCTCAATTATATCACCTAGTCTATAAAATTTTATTAGCGTTTATTACACTGGTGGGTCGCTTATGTCCGGTTGTTCATTTTTCTATTTTAAAATCTTTAAAAATGTATGTCTTTTCCTCTGACCATTTACTACATGTTTCAATTGTTTTCATAATTAAATATGTAATTTTTTCAAAGTGAAAATCTAAATGTAAACATAAACATTTACAGATTAAATCATGAACTGTCAGAAAAATATACAGCGATTAGCCTCTAAAGTCTAAATAGCCTAAATTGTGGAATGATTGGTCAGAGCTGGAAAATATTTTTGACTGTTTTTCGATAATTATTCGTAAGCTGAAGTGACAGGCAATTATGTACATAGTCTATACAACGTTTAAATAATTTGAAATGAATTTTTTCAAAGATATGAGTCATTTTCTTTTCAGATGTTGTGGCCAATCATTAGGTTTCCGATTCATTCCCGATAACAATAATTGACCCACTATTTATCGACATACTGACATAATTTTAAGTTTAGAATGCAACTATCGTATATTTTAATTTATCACACTCAATTAAAATCCCAAAAGTTTTTAGTTGCTGGTCTTACTTACTCTGGCATTTAAACGCACTGCACTGCATTAACTTACATTGTACAATATACGCTGCGGAATTGTTTGCATTTCATTCTGCAGTAATTATTAGTAGTCTTACTTATCAGTGTTCTGTCATAGAAACATATTCCAATAAGATGGCCAATCATTGGAGAGTGGCCAGTTATTGTACCCATTACGCCACTACACGGAAAAAAAGTGAATGGCAAAATTTGCCATTTTGGCATGCATAATTTGAACTCTGAAAGAATTTTTCCTGGAACTTATTGAATATCACAATTTAAAATATCCATTTTTACTATATTCCTTGCGCATGTTGCAGTGTGAAATTGTAAAATTTAATACATTCTAGGAAAAATGCGTTCATAGTTTAAAGGATGCACGATAAAATGGCAAATTGAGCTATTCACTTTTTTCCGTGTAGTAATTTAAAAAATCCGCCCGCTTCGCTGGCACATTCTTGTCATGTGCTGCGCGTGGCCCGCAATTTTGAGCGTGTAGGGCGCGCGTCTGTTGGATCTCGTGCTTCGCGCTCGGATGTTCATTCCGTGCGTTTGGAATGCTTGAATAAAAGTTTATCAAAAAGATCTTTTTTAGATCGCAATATTTGTATGCATCTTCATATTCTGAATTTCCTACTTAATTAAGTATAGCTAATAACATTTATTGCCCCAACATGTATTGCTCATCGTGACATTCACGCTGCGCGCTTAATTTTTGATAGACATTTATAAATGTATATTTTCTGAACTACCTTAAAATAAATAAGAAACGACAATCCTTTTTTCAGACATGTTTCTCTATCTCAATGTTTTTATCAAACTTTAGATAAATAATATCCCTGAGATTTACATTTTTATTTTAATTTTATTTTTATTTATTTCTATCACAGTGCAAGAACTTAAAGTTGTAACCAAAAAGTTAACAAAAATGACTCTATTATTTGTAAACAGCTTATTAAGCAAGAACTTAAAGTTTTAACAAAAAAGTTTTAAAATTGCACTATTCATTGTGATAACACCAATCCACATTTTGTTTATTAATCCACTACTTCTACTATGACATAACTTCATTTTTTCATATTTTTCTAAAAATTATGCATTTTTGAGATCCATTATTTAAGAGGGCTGGAAACATGATATTTTGTAAGGTCATCGTTGGCCATTACTCTCTTTTAAAGTAAAGTCAGAAAATAATGCTCTATTTCTCTATTATTCTAAATTTGTAATAAACATTTATTATATTAACAATAAGTTTAGTCTAATTACCCTACATTTGAAGACTAATTTCTCGGCTCGTAATGATTATTGACTTTTCAGATATAAGTATAAGTATCTATCTGAACAATTTTTCTCAAATAAATGTGAAAAAAACAGAATTCTACGAAGTGTAGACATTGCGTAAATATAAGGCAAGTAACTACCGGTCCTGGCGGACAAATATTACGGAGATCTTTAGGCACGTTCACGCTGTTGCACTCACTGCAATGCATACCCTTCACCTCACCCCGGACAGCTGTATGTACCCGAAGCCCCTAGCCCGAAGGTGACAATGCCTACGCTAACTGTGATTCATATCTGGCACCAATCTCAAGAAAATCTTCTTAGGTTCATTTCTGAATTTTCTCTTCAGTCTCTCATAATATGAACGAAATTTTAAAGTTCCCCAAAAATTTGCTAAAAATACTTCTCTGGCTTTCAACTTATTTGCACGTTTCTTGAAATTCTGAATCGAATAATATATACCTGTACTTTTAGGAGTCACTTTTTGCATAAAAGATTGTATATTATTAATAATAAGCTTTGTCAAAATGAAGTTTCTCAAGAAGTCTCACGAAGTCAAAATAAAGTTTGAAACGTTGAAAATGCTCTATTTGAATTCACATCCAATCGAAACATTTCAGAGGGATAATTTCGAAATTTACTTGATATACAATGAAAATTTGGATTTCAGATTCTTATTCTGGTACAAAAAATCTTATTTCCTAATTGTTGAAGGACTGTTGGATAACTGTAAAAACTCGTGAAAATGATCAAAGATGAGGAAAGAAGAGGTGGCTTGTTTTAAAATTTATTATTTAAACCTATTACCTTTTTAAACTTATTTTAAACAAATTTTTGGAAGTACCGCCAGGATTGGTAGTTAGTTTCGCTAGATTTACTCCTTGCAGACACTTCGTTGAATTCTATTTTTTCATATTTCATTGATAAAAATTGTTCAGATAGATATATATTTAATTACAGTTAAAAATTTAATAGACTACTATCGTATTGTAAATTTGTGAAATAATCATTACGCGAACCGAGAAAGTAGTCTTTTAAAGTAGGGTTACTTTGACTTAGTTTCTTGTTAATAATATACAATTTTTTAAATGAAAAAAGTGTTTCCTAAAACTTGCAAATCCTTTAAACGTCAGAGAAGTATTTTTTAGCAAATTTTTGGAAGTACTGCCAGGATTGGTAATTACTTTCGCCAAATTTACTCCTTGCAGGCACTTTGTTGAATTCTGTTTTTTCATATTTATTTAAGAAAAATGGTTTAGATGGACACATATACTGGTAGTTCAAAAGTCAATAGACTACTATCATATTGAAAATTTGTGAAATAATCATTACGAACCGAGACAGTAGTCTTCTAAAGTAGTAACTTTGACTAAGCCAGCTAAACTATCTCCATGTATTGTTTGGATTAGGCACAATTTCAAATAAAGCATTTTCAACATTTCAAACTTTAGTTCGACTTTTTGTGAATATTTTATGTAAAACCATTGTTAATAATTATAACTTATGTGGAATGTCTGGATTGGTAAACGAGTCACGAAGATCGGATTTTAATGTAAATTGTGCGGGGTCCTTTAATTTTAAAAATATATACGGCACTGTTTAAATGTTTCCATTACATTCGCAGTCTTGGGTGTAAACTAAAAGCATTGCATCGCATTGTATTTAAATTGTCTACAGTTCTTCGCTCATTTCTCATTAGGATCCAGTAATTTGTTGTACATATTCTTTATCACCCCAGTTCTCAGGCACATTTCAAAAGATGAAGTTAAGATTTTTTAATTTTGAAACACGTGTAGGCTTTGTGGAACTAACCCTAAGGATTATAGAGAACCTTTTTCGATAGAGACAGGTCAATTCGCGCAACTAACCTATGCCCGATTTAACACCTCAGTCTATTTTAAAAGAGACCCCCTGATCGTTGAGCTTCTAATCCCCCTAATCTGTCCCTAGAAGAGTTTTAGCGTAACCAATCTATGGCTCATGACTTACTTGAGGGAGATTTGCGCAACTAAACTCCTCCGGAAAACATTGCACTCAGCATGAAAAGACGGTGCTCTCCTCCTTGCTTAGTAATATATTATTGAATTCAACAGTTAAGTGTTGAATTGGGGAATTCTGGGCACCTTTGTACTTAAAAGCTTTTAAATTTTATGATTTTAATTTTCAAATTAAAATTTTTTTGAAACTGAAGCCTATACTATAGAAAATGGCCAATGCCTTAAGAATAAAGTTATAATGTCATCATATCAATTTTGAAAATATCTATAGGTTGATTTTTCTTCTTTTAGTCATTTGATATTTCCATTTGATGTATTGTACCCTTATTTTCTATATATTGACCTCTATTTTTGTACAATCTGTCTTAGAAATGTGATAAGTAAAAAAATAGAATCGGCTAAAGAAGAATACTTTTCCAATATAGACCAACAAGCGACTATAGTGTTTTCTTTCATCATCCGTTATACTCTTGAGTTACTTGTTCTGACCTCCTATTTCTCACTTTACGATATTCAAGTTGATTGCACATAATTATATAGGTGACGCCGTCGAAGAGAATATGCATTCCAGTGTGCATAAATTGAATAACATTATGTACATTGCATGCTACGCACATTTCCGTGTAACAGTACAGAGATTTCGAAGTTCGGGATTCCATACACTCCGAATAAATTTCATTCAACCAGAAAAGTATCACTGAAAATCTGAAAAGAAATAGATATCAATATCATGTGCCTGGAATACTCTACGCTTGTTTTTAGAGGAATAATTTTGAGGTCTTGGGAAATTCACTTAAATACCTTATTAAGAGCCTTTAAAGTCTTCGAAAATCCCTTAAAATTATGGAAATCCTCGGAAATCGTATAAAGTCCCTTGAAATTCCTTAACAATTCTTTAAAATATTTTGAAACATTGGCATTTTTCTGCAATTACTTTAAATCTTTAAAAATATATTAAAATATTATCAATCTTATATGGAATCCTTCCAAATCTCGTGAAATATTTGAAAACCTGTTCAAATCACTGTAATTCTATACAAAAATCCTTAATTTTTGTGAAATTCTTTAAAATTGATAGAAATAACACAAAATATTTTAATTTTTGTGATATATCGAAATCAAATAAAAATCCTTTGACATCTTGTCAAGTCTCTTGGATTGATTGAAAATACCTTAAAACGTAGACTGTAAAAAATGTTTAGAATCATACAACACTTCTACAAGACAAGCGTAAGGTGAAATTGCAAAAATGGTATCAGAACGGTGAAACTGCAACACATTTATTGTGAGTTTCATAATTCGTGAAGTCACCGAATCGCGAACTCTAAGAGATATTGTAAAATTACAATACATCATGTATTTCAACGTTACCTTACGGTTCGGCAAAAAGCTTCTAATACATTTATTGAAAATGTATGACATAGATTTTTGACAGTTTACGTATAAACTATTTAAAAATCTACTTAAACTGTTTTAATTTCTTAAGATTCCTTGATATCTCTGAAATAATACTAAATCCCAGTCCGCTTCTGCAATTATTATGTAAAAACTAAGGGCGCGAAAAGACCAATAAAATAAGAATTTTATTCCAGTAATTATTTGTTTAGTTTAATGGCTTACATCAAAATATTTTTTACTAAGTACAATAAATTATAATTATAAAAAAAGTGCGTACTTCTTATTTTTAAAATCATTATTTTAGAATTTTTGTAATTCATGTAAATAGAAACAAGTGTTTTTTTGTTGACCTCAAATAATTTCTTTCGATTCAATTCAAAATCGAATATTTCCAACTCTTTGATTTTTACGCGTATATTAAAACAGGTTTTTAAAGCATTCATTTTTTTAAAATGATTGCTAGTTAACTTGGTGATAAATTTGCAGAAATTCTTGCTTCAGACGTTTGTGGATCAACGCAACTTCTCTAAATCTGAATCAGTAAAATGTCATTGATTGTCAGTTAGATTTCAGTGATTGAAATAGCTGGAAATCGGTCACTGACAATCAGTGGAAAGTTACTTATTCATTCAGTGAAATAAACACTTTTGGGAGCTTGCAGCACTGCACCATGTTAATTTAGAAGTCATAATGATACAATATTTTAGTAGATTCAATCAAATAATCACAGACCGAAAATAAAAAAATTATTATTTTATTGAGGAATACCTTTTGCTACTTAAGTAAAAGAGTAACAACGCCTAAATTGAAAACTTAGAGTTTATGTTTCACATGACTTACTTTCGTGTTACTCAACAACTTAGTGAATAAGTCCGAAATCACTGATTAATCAGTGAAACGCCTTACTGCTATTTCAATCAGTCAATTTTATTTACTGATTCATATTTATAGAGTATTTTTAATGAAATTCTAGATCAATCTAAAAATGTATACCCCACCCCCACATTACTACCTTCAACGCCGAGTTAGTCACGCTTAGCCCGAAAGGGACATGGCCTAATGGTATAATAATAATTATAGCTAAACAAGTTTCTTTGAATAATTCAATCTGACTTCTTTCACCTTTTTATATGAATTCGAAAAGTAAATATTGGCATTCTGAATTTATTTTTAGTATTAAATAATTATGAACTTTAAAACTTAGATTCTGGATAAATTTATTAAGCCGTACGCGTATCTGAAGTCGGCGTGTTTAATTTGGGGAAATTTAAAAGGTGGAACAGGTCCACCGAAATTCTCTGAAGAGCTGTACAAACATTTTCGATGAACCTACAGACACTTTGAATATATTACGGATGTGAGAATTATAATAACTATTAAGCCGTGCCAACATCACCTATGAAAATGGAGCGAACGAGTTTGGAGTTTGGATGCTAAATAGTCGTATAAAATATGAAACCGGTAATTCTTGGAATTTATCGAAGCTTGATAACCTTCTACGTCAAATAAATGTCATCTAAGATTCAAAAGGACAAGACTTGATCTTTAGATTTCTAAATAGTTCCTTGCCTCATTTTTATTTTTGCTCGTTGATTAATTGAAGAAAATAGAATGACAACTGGATTTAATTATAAAATGTTGATAAACTTATGGAAGCATGTGTCTTCTAAGAACTCTAAATTAAATATGTAAAAACTTTGAAACAAAATGTTCCTTCTCCAGGTTTCCATTAGGAATCTTTTTCTGTAAGTAGAAAATCAGATTCTTACTTGGTGTACACTACAATTTTGTGAAATTATGGTTTTGCGAAGAAAGAATGTTGTCTCACTTTATTTGTACTATTCTTGAAAGAAGTAAAATGAAAATAAATGTGCTAAGTGGTACTTATATACCAAGAAGCCATTCATTCAATTAAATCAGAAAAAAATGTTTTAAATCCAGAAATAAATCGATAAATAAGAGGAAATTCTTTTCAGGATTTGAGTAGCCTTACTGACTACAAATTTTTTAAACCTATATACACTCTCCGCTGAAACAGGGAATCAGGAAATATATTTTTTAAATTGTGAATTCAATATAGGCTCAGTACAAAAAATAATATATGCAAAGGAAATAGGGACAAGGTTGTGAGACATTGTATAATCTTTTTTTTAAATTTCTTTTTATTGTATAAGATATTTAAATAAGGTCTAAGTATATATTTTTCCGGACTCTACACTCATACCTTTCAGGTAGAGACAAAGTGAAACATTTATCAGTAATTTCACAGACTTGGGTTTTAGCGAGAAAACATGAAATTCAGTAAGTGAATAGCTTGACTTTTCACAAAGGTTTATGAGTTATGACGCATGAGAGACGTGCAGTGCATTTCCTTTGAAGAATGTTGACATTGAGTCTTTGTCAGGGACTCATCCGTCACGCAGCTCTGGTTCCATATTTCAAGCTTTACAGAAATACTTCTGTTATTTCAAACTTTTAAACGAGTAAAAATACGAATTTTGAAAAAAATGTCCTCTGCCTCCATTAATTAAATTTTTTTAAAGTGCTCGTATGTTTAACTTTTCTCAAAGATAGTTCCATAATTAAAGTACCTTGATTATTATAAATTTCGATTTAAGGGGGCAAATAATTTTTAAAACAAAATAAAACTTTCACATAACTATTTAATACTTATTTTAATTTGTTTATTTATTTTTAAGGCTATATAAATGTATTTTTCCTAAGATTCTTGAGAAAATATAAAAATATTTTTGAAAATTTCAGAAATAAAACAGCAAAAAAGTTAATCTTCAACCAAATAATTAAAGTTTCAAACAGGAAAGATGAATTCTTAATTAATTAGTTAAATCCTGAACAAAAAGGGTTAATTTTCAACCACTTATATTTTTAACCATACAAGATTAAATATTCTCCAAAAGCAATGAATTTACCAAAACAGTTTAATCTTTTGCCTTGAAAATTAATACCAAAAAAGACGAAGTTTCAACTAACATTACTAAAATGTTGAATATTTAACCAAAAAATGACTCCTTAACAACGTAGATCAATTTTTAACTAACTATTCGAATTTTCAACCAAAAAAATATGAATTTTCAACAAAGAATGCAATGTTTGATATTTCAAGCAAAGAATATTTTAACTTTAAATAAAAAACAGTTGAATTCATAGCAAAAAGAATTTTTAAACAAAATATTGGAATCCTCAATTGAGCAGTGATTTTTTCCAAAAAGACTAATTTTGCTTAAAAAAAAGAATTTTCAGCAATATAAATATAAATTTTCAACCAAAAAGATGAATTTAGAACTAAAATTTTGAAACATGATCCAAAGAAGTAAATATAAAATATAAATAATTTAATATAAAAATAAACAATATTTACGGTCAAACAAAATAATTGAATTCATCTAAAAAGAAAAAATTTAAAATGTTTCAATCCTCAACCGAAGGGAGCGTTCTCATGTGAATCTGTATTTCAAGCATTTTTAACCCCCGTGCCCTTTGTCATACTCAGCCACGAATTGACGAGACCCCACCTATAATATTACGTCACGTTCCTTCGACCTCCCCCCTTTCATATTTTTAAAAATAATTATAAAATACTTTTCAGAATCTTCACAAATATGCGAATCAAACTTTACATGAACATAATCAAAAAGATAAACCTGATTATCAACACTTTTTTATTATTCTCAAAGAACATATCAAACAGCTAGGCATGTCGAAATGTATCTTGAAAATCCTAATACATACTTTTTTTTATTTTACAGAATTTTACAACATTTCAGACAAAATATGAGTCAATATCAAGGATATTGAGAACTTAATGATGCTTGGATAAATTTAAAAATATTTTATAAATTTTCGCAAATTTGTCAAATTTTTTAAATGTTTCAAAATATTTTTAAATATTTGCTTAAAATAATTTTTCGAAAGAAGGAAGAACTTTTAATAATCCCATGAAAATTAAAAATTTCAGGGTCTTGTACTATTTTTATTTGTGAAAGCTTTTTACTTGTATTACTTTTTCAACATGAAAAAGTTTCCAAATCACCAAAAAAACTTCAAACCTTATTGGTAGAGGGTAAGGTTTAATATTAAATCCAAGTTTCCATTTATAAAATAAAAATCCTATTTGTGTACAAAAATACGTATATCGTATATGTATGCTGAAATGCTTAAAAATAATTTTTATTTGAAAGATTTGAAAGAAACTTATCATATTATTTTCAGTTTTTTAATTGAATTAGCACAGAAAAACATTTTTTCCCTGATATCTACTTAAAACGAAAAAAATTCCTTTGGCCTTTGAAAATTATGATCAATAGTTTTTGAACTGAAACTTTCGAGTTTTTTCAAATCTGTAAAAATTGAGAAGACTTCATCGCTAATATGTTAAAATATTAAAAATTATATTATTAAACTAAATACTGTATTTGTGAAGTGCTTTAAATGTAGAAGTTAATTTAAATATTGAAACTCACAAAATCATAATTTTCAAAAATTGAACTTTTTATGTAAGTAAGGAAGTATACAATTCCTTGTTTTTGTACATTGTAGTTGAAAAAAAAGCATTTTAACTAACTTTAAGTACTTGGATTTTATGTTAATTGGCTTGAACTAAAAACACTAGATGATAAATTCTGTATTGAATTATTGAATGTATTACTTGCAAGGCCTTAAATTTCTCATAAACCTGAAGTTATCACATTTTTTTATTAAGATCAATTTTATTAAAATTTAATGCATGGCAACTTCACGCGGTAGAGTGAGAGAAAGATAAAATTTTCCGTCTGCATTCAAGAGAGGTGTAAATAGACCGTAAGAGTCTTCAAGCCCGTCACATTTCTTAAAAGTTTTGTTTTTTGATGATAATTAAAAATGGTGCCATGCGGGCTTTTTAATCATTGGAAAGGCCTGAAGTTTAGAATAATTTTTTTAAAAAAATGGAATAGAAATGACACCTTCAACTAATCATAAACACCGGTTTCTCAACAGTAATACGCCAGAACGTTGTAAAAGCGTAAAGCTCGGGGCTCGGTAAGAGCTTACAAACAGTCGCCGCAGGTATAAAGCCGGAATACGAGGCGGCGCCGTACCTATAAATTGCGGGTGCCCGCACTGAAGGAACAGACGATTTGATGCAGTACCGAAAAGCAGTAAGGCGCTGAAAAGGGATCGGCCCACGGAGGCGCTGATATCCCAAGTGTGAGTGTGTACACGCCGAGGCCGAAGTAACGAAGACCGATCTTACAAGTTTCTGGTGTATTTTTGAGGTGGTTTCGAGATGTTAATAAAAATAGCGCTATTGGCTTTTTAATATTTGTATGGGATTGGATTTAATTTAATTATAATTTTTGTAATTTTTAGAAGAAATTTGAGACAAGAGATATGATATCGTCCGGTCTAACGGTCCTTAATAGGAAATTTGACCTTGCACAATCTATAGAATGTCTCATCCGGAGTGTATAAAGGTGATATGAGAAAAGGGGTGTCGATAGCGATCGATTTCACTGACATCAAACTCACCTGAACCGGCTCTTGGTTGACTCGAAGAGTCTATAAGTATAAGTGTAAACTCAATGTGCAACGTAAACAAACGATCATTTAAAAGCGACATACTTGGCAAAGGAATCTTTAGTGACAGTAGATAGCATATACCTATAACCAGTAGAAACTATTGGAAAGGAACATTTCTGGTTAGCAAAACGTTGTTTCTCGAACATATTCCAGAGTGAATATATTCATACATTCAGAGGTAGTTAATGGCTATTCGGAAATATGCGGATGTGGTCAAGGCACGTCGCATCTACACTTTATGATCATTTGGAAAAAGGGAAAATAAAACTCGTTTTAAAATTCAGAGAGAAAATTATATTAATAATTAATGAAAAAAGTTCCACTGAAGAATTTAAATTGATGAGTGTCTTAGATTCAGAAGTTGAAAGATTTCAAGACTTTTTCTAATTTCTGGATGTTTGGAAGAATTATCAAGAGTTTCCATCTAAAGTTTTAGAAATTTTAATGTGAACTAATTGGGATATCTTGAAGCCATCACACTAATATTTCAACTGACACTGTTCCTAGAATTCGAAAAGTGTCTCGGACGAAAATAGATTTCTGGCACTTCGCTTCAGGAAATTACAATCCGAAAAAGAAATTCCGTTAACACATTTACGTGATAGTGTTTAAGATCAGTCAATTCTGAATTGCAAATAGTATGAAACTTTATATAACTTTAGGAAAATATCTTTCATTTTTCTCCATAAATAGTAAGAAATTTTTAGTAGTAGAAAATGGGAAAATTTTCCCATAAAAGAGATTTCTAGTGAGCTTAATCGGTTCCGACACGTATACTAAGAATTTAATATGGTGTTTAGTGTGTTTAGTCACGCCCATTTTTCCCATGAGAATTTCAGACAATAGACTTTTATCTTCCATATAGTTAATATGTTTGCTTCCGCTTTTAGAAGTAATAACTACTGTTTGTGTGTCTTTTAATTTTTTTTTTTTGCAAATTCAGCTCTTTTCACTTCTGGTATTTGTTTCCACATAGTTCTGCGAAATGTCACTTATTTTCGAAGTGATTATTTGACCAGAGTTAAAAAAATGTTATAATTTAATATTTTCATCTTGTTATAGAATTTGGTTTAACATTTTTATTCCACGTTTTAAAATTACTAGACATTTTTATAATAATTTCGCACGAATCAATTTTTTACAAGAAGATACATTGTCATAAATGAATAGGACCACCCAAATCTTAGAAAAATACGGTTTATCTCCTGCTAATTTGTTCGCGCCATTTAAACTTCAAGATGAAAGTTCTCACAAGTAAAATATTTTTAATATAGAGTATTCAAAACTGAAAGGAGAAGTGCTGCACTCAAAGTGAAACAATTGAAAATTGAACAATTGTTTGAATATAATAAATCCACCAATAAGATCAGTTTTAGATTAAACTCATTCTAAGTTGAATAGTTTCTATTGAAAGGTCTTTGAAACTAGATACTATTTCAAAGAACAATATTCAAAATCATATAATTTGTAAATGATTGGAATGATAAAAATGTTAATTGAAAATGCTCCCAATAAAATCTATAGTTTTAAATTCTAATATTTAAAATTAAGAACAATTTCTTAACTAATAATGAGGGATTTTAATGTTTTCATTTCAATAGATTTCCATTTAGCAGTTTTTAATTTTGAAAGTTTCAAACATTAAACTTGAAAGGCTTCCAATTCGAATCAATGTTATAACATTTAGAAGATAAATTTTACATTTATATCATTCAAAGCAATTGAACAATTTTTCCAAAACTCAAAATTGAATAATTTCGAATTCGAAGTGAATAATATCCAATAGAGTTGGTCGAAATTACAAATGTTTTGAAAATCGATAATGGCTAGTCCTGAAACTTTGCTACTTGCTATATAATAAATCAAAAACTTTGATGATTTTGATCGTTCTACAGTGTCGCGATGAGGTGAAGCATTTGTTACTTCGCGAATTGGAAAAAAAACTAACTTATGAGTACGAATAGTACAATAGTTTTTTATGTAAAGATTTCGGTATTTAGAGCTAATCAAAAATTAAAATCTTTAAAATATAAGTTTCGTTCAAGTTAGAATTTTTTTACTCTTTTAAGAATAAATTCATTCTTATTAAATGGGAGAAAAAAATGCGAAAAAAACATACGACACATAAAACTATACAAAAATCGTGTCAATCAAAATTAATTAAATCTTAAAAAAAGTCATTTTTTTCTAATTTAATTTAAATCTTTATTATCATTTAATAATAACAAAAGCTGCAAATGAAATAAATGACAATAATGTTGGAACACATAAGAAATTTGTTTTAAATTCTCAAAATACATTTTTTTTACTTTATCGTAACAGCGTAGAACCATTATTAATTTTCAAAAAGAAGCAGAGATTTTTATTTTTAATAACTCATATCTACTTTTTGCACTAGCCATTTTTTTAAATCTTAAATAAGATATCTTCTAAACTAACAAAGTATAAATAAAACCTACAAAATCGAACAATTAAAAATGTTCGTACTTAAACTATTTTAAATGTCGAATTTCAAGATTCAAAATTAATAATTTATTATTCATTATTAAATAACTTCAAATTAGAAGCTTGGAAAATTGAGAAATTCCGAAAAGCTATTTAAAACTACGTTTTTATATATAATTCCGACAAAAATGAACAATTAAGAACTTTTTTTCAATTATGCGATTTTAAATTGGAATTATGGCTATCTCTTTTATATTTTTTTGATTGGTCGCGGAGGCAATATTTAAAGAATGTAGGCTAAAGTAAAAAAAAATCTACCTCCAGTATTTTTGGTCTGGAGGAGAAATTTGAAATTGGGTCCAGGCTGCTTTCCAAAACCTTAAAAAGGAGACCCTAAATAACAGATACCTCCACTCTTAAATCTCTTAAAAGAATACTTGGACCAAGCTTATAAATTATACAACTTTCCTCTTTCTTCTCTTACATTATTTCCGGGGAAAAATATCAATAAATAAAATCGAAGAATACAGTCCTTTTCATCGTCGCCTGACCCCTGATGAAAAATGATCTGAACAAGTTGATCAGGGACCTTCGGTAGGGCATCTTGGCCTCAACAGGGCAAACAGGTGCCTCCTTAGCGGCGAATTTCGAGACGTCTTGACCTCAAGACCTCGAATCTGTACGAGTTGACAGACCCGGTGACGCTGGTTTCCCTCTTCTCCACTTGAGATACTTGATTTTTCAACTCCATCGCTCGACACGTTCCATCTCTACGTGCACGCAGGTTGCGTAGGTGCGTAACTAGGCAAAAATTTCCAAGCAGGCAAAGCGGGGCCCTGCGCAGGTTCGGGGGGCCCGCCGTGTATACCTGCTGAATACCTGAAGGAGAGGGGTTTCGATACTACCACTCTTCTTGGCGAGCGTCGTCGTCGGATTTCAATTCTCAGTCTGGCCCGAACTGCCTTCACCGCTACAAGCTTTTATCTTCGGTTCGCTCTTCGTAAAGCTGTCCCGCCGCTTGTTCCCCTCCTCTTCCTCATCCCTCGTCGTATCACCCGACCCGGTAGTTCGTGAGACCGGGATCTCGCGAACAAAAGAAAACCTCCAACTCCGGACGACTATTCCCATCCACGACCGGAAGTCGCCTTTGCGGCTTAACCATAATGCGCTTGAACGGTGCCTCGTGGCCGGAGTGAAAAAATCGCGAAAACCACGGCCCCTGGAGCAGCAGCCGCACCTCCAGATTCCAACCGGTACCAACACAGAGACGTTGAAGAATTCCCGCAGGCACGTACGTACAGTCCTCGAAGCCGCATACCTCCCGAGAGACCTGGGAAAAAAGAGAGAAGGGAAGAAGGAAGAAAGAGAGAATAAAAGGAGGAGTGAGAGAGAAGCACGAGTGGTAGCCAGGTAGAGGTAGTGGTAGACTCTAAGGGTAGACTAGAGAGGAGGAACTCGACCCCAGTCAGGCAGGTAGAAGGGGCTAGCTAGATGGAAAGGAGGCGGCCATAATGGCTTGACGTGATCTCCGCGAGGCGGCTACAGCTGCTGCGAAATCGAATCTAGAACTCCTTGACTAGTTTTGCAATCATAACGTATACCGACGCAATCTAATGTTGCACTTAACGTTTCATGACAGTTCCTTAAAAAGTTCTCTCAGATCTTGTGATATTTGTGATATCCTCGTGAGTTCACTGTGAAACTACCCCGTGAGTGTCTCTCAGAATATACAGTGTATTCCTGAAGATCAGTGTCATCAGTGTTAAATTTCAGTGCCTCGATAACCGAGTGAAATCGCCGCGTATGTTATCCCCAGTGTTCGGAATACCGTTCGGAGTGTTTATAGAAGAGTAGGTGAAGCGAATAAGCCGTGACCAGTTCAACGGTCGTTGAAGCAAAAAGATGAGAGGGGCAAATCACGACTCTGCGACGCCGTACTGTCGCTGCAGAGTTCTCTACCTGGGGAGTTCGGTACCGCATGCTAGCAAAGAGGGTCTTCTAGGTGTCCAGGAACCTCTGCGAGAGCTCTACCCCGAACAGGGAGCTCTCGGAGCACGCGGGATAGATTCCTGGCTGAGCGTCTGGAGCAACGGCCTCCTGCTGGAGAACGTCGACGAGCACCGCAAGAAGGTCACCAGGTTCTTTCCCATAGAGGCTCTGCACTACTGCGCGGCCGTGCGCCACGTGAAAGGTGGAAATGGAGACACCTCAGCAACGAGATTTCTGCCCCTGGACTCTCCCTTCGCCAGGACACCTAGTGCCAATCATCCACCGTTATTCGCCGCAGTTTTGAGGCGAACAACTGGTATCAAAGTCCTGGAATGCCACGCCTTCATCTGCAAGCGCGACATGGCTGCCAATGCCCTGGTCAGATGTTGTTTCCACGCCTACGCTGACAGTAGCTACGCTAAGGGTTCTGACCCTGCGACTACGAACTCCAATTCCCATTCAAATGGTGTCATCGTCCCCCAACAAACTGGGAGTCTCTACCATACTCTAGGGGGATCCAGTACCACCTTGGATAGTCCGCCTATCACGAGGTTCGATACAGCATCCACTGATAACTTGAGCATATATAACGGTGACGAGAACCACAAAGTCTGGGCCAGGAGTAGAGACGATGTCGACGGTGTTTATCAAGAACAGGGTACCCTCAGAAGCATCAAGGGATCCAGACCTCGTCAACTTGTGGCACCACCACCACCACCGCCGCCACCACCTCCGGCTCCACCTTTGATGATGGAGGACTCCGCTTCATCTTCAAGGAGAAAGGCGAACAAAAAGCTCAAGAAGCTCAAGAGAGGTATGCACGAGGACCCAATGCAACACCACCACCATCATCAGATGCACGCTCAGCCTCTCTACACTAACGGTCACGGGCATCACACACTGGGTCATCCAATCAGGCAGCAGCACTATCATCCGCATCAACTTCCACCCAGCAGCCGGTCCATAGCCGGAACTCTGGCGAGACCAGCACCTGTTCTTCTGGTCCCGGCAGCTACTTTGCCCAGGAAGGCTCATCACCATCCGCGGGGCCTGAGGGCTATCCCAGCAGCGGCGCCAGTGGTACCGATATATGCACCTCTCCCAGTGGTTCCTCCACCGCCGACAGCCATTTACACTGCAGGGAATTACGGGACTGCCGGAAATCGAAGCAGGAGACATCCGGAAGTGGAAAGCCAGACGCTAAGTAATTCGAGGAGACTCGCAGCTTCCCACGCAGATCTCACGGCTCCGGAACCTCGACCTTCGGAGAGTCCGGAGAATGAGTCAAGATTTGGGACTGGGATTTACCGGAGAAAGGGGCACTTGAATGAAAGGGCCTTCTCATATAGTATCAGGGCTGAGCATCGTAGCAGGAGCCATGGGAGTCTAGCTTCATTGGGCTTCAGCGCTCAGAATGGAAATGCTGTACCCAAAGGGAAGAAGGAGAAGGAGATCGAGCAATTAGTTGCGGGGCTTAGTCTGGATGATGCCCTTGAAAATGGACACCAATATCCGCCTGGACCACACATCAGGCAGGCAAATTCACACTACAATCATCATCAGCAACATCAACCCCCTCAGCCTCTCCCGAGGCCTCGACCCCGCTAGGATTAATATTTTTTTATAGGTTTGCGAGGCTTGATTACCTCTTGATTGAAGTACTCATACCTGGTGCGGAAAAATTATTTTATTAAAACTCTCTTGCTATTTTTTTATATAATTAGGAACCTAGGGTTTTTATTTCCTCTCGCAGTCTTTCAAAAGTTTAAAAAAAAAAACATTAATGATAATAATCTTTTAGTTTATTTGAAGCTGTTTTTAATATAATTGTTTTGAATCTTGTAGCAGCTTTTACTATTAAAAATTGGCCTATAACTAGTTTTTGTGCGACAATTGGTACCACCAGTCTGTGTATGGATTCAAAAGTCTTTTTCAAATTAAATTTTTAGTTTCTTCTAAAACTGGTGAATTTTCTTCATTTGCAGAAATTAAACATTAGTTTTTTGGGGTTAATTGGCAATTGAACATTGATTCTTTTTTAATAAATTGCCAATTTTATTCCCTAAATATTTATTTCAAAATAAAATAAAAGAGTTGTTTTCTCATTAAGAGCGAAAATACTGAGGACGAAAGATATAATTAAAAACTATTTGAGACCGCTCTAATTTATACTTACGAATGTCGTTAAAGGATTTCTGTTGGTTGATGTTCTCAAAGCGTGCAATTTTCCCTTCTAGCAATTTGTCCCTTTTTTGTGAGACGCATGACATGGAAAGATTGCCATCTACCTCAATTTTATTGTCTTCGTAGTTTTTTTATTTAATTTGCTCAAAGAATTTTGATGTGTGAGCATTTGTTCTCCTGCAAAAATTCAAGGATCTGGACCTAGAAACAAAAGATGTGATCACTTTAACAATATCATTCAGGGTTTGTGACTTTAATTAACCTGAGAGAGTAAATTTGGTCTAAAATAAACGTTTGAGACAAACAATTTGTATGTAATGAAATTTTTTTCCGGTTGTCATTTTTTTTTAGTTGCCCTAATTAAAGTTCATTGATTTGTAGTCATTTATATTCGCCTATGAATGAAAAAAACGCAGTTATTTAGCATGCTTACTAGTTAAAGTCACAAATTATCGATTCTTGAGCGGGCGCTGGAGTATTCTTAAACAAAATATATATCACAAGTTTCAACTGGATCACGATTATTTGTCTGCTAAATGCTTTTGAGGTCACCTTCATTTATAATTAAAATTAGCATCAGTTAGAATAATTTGCATCAGACTTTTGAATTTCGAGGTTCAGAACTTTTATTCCTGTTACATATTTTTCTACCAGACAATGTTGCAAAGTAACGAATCAACAAATTCATTACTTTACTACTCTGGAATTTATTTTTAAAAAGTATTCTTGACACACATTCCGAAGTCAGCAAAACAACTTCAGTCAAGCGTATAAAAATAGAAAGGCCATAATGGAATATTACGCCATAAATAGTAATAATCATGCGATTTGATGATCACAAGATGATGAGACAGTCATATTTTATTATCCATCCCCCCCTCCAACTAATCAATTTTTCTCTTCTGCAATATCGGAATATGTCCTTCGATGTTTAAATTAACTTTTACGTACCTCATTTTTACTCACCCGCATTCCCCCTGAAATTGCCACCATACAGATACAGGCATTAAAACTTTAAAATCCTGGCGGAAAAATATTTCCTTGTGGATCTATCTAGTCGGTGTAGAAAATGAGAAACGCTACCGTTAGAATAATTGCCATGATAGGAATGCCGTTTTATTATCGCAACTGGAATAATTGTTTTTTTTTTTAACTTTTATTATCCCTTTCTAACAATTATCATTGAGTTTGTAACAGAAAATTTCAGTACCAGAGTAAAAATATCGATAAAGAAAGTATTTAAAAACATTAACTTACTTATTGGTATAAAATATAAATATAGACAAGATGTACGCTTTAAGCTCAATGCGTAATGATTTGGAAAAAATGTAATGATTACTGTAAATTGACAAAAATTTTTATAATTAGTTGATTTCCGGGATTGATGGTACCGCATTTAAAATTAGGGAGTCTGGTTACAAATCATCACAAATCAGACCTAACTAATTTAAATACACGTTTTTTAAAGAAAAGCTCAGATAATTCTGATTAATTGAAGGGACTAATAAATTAATTTATCCGCACTTCTTTATGGGATATCGACTTAAGTTAATATGTAAAAATAAATCTTCAACAGTTATACGTATAAGAAGTAAGGCGAATATATTATTAGAATTACTTACCAAAATAATCGAGTCAGACTTAAAGAAATACGCCATTCGTTGCAGGTTTGATTTTTTTTCTTCTAAGAACCTGCTAATCAACTCAGAACTCACGAGTTCAGTAATAATCGATGTGCGTGATCGACTGTACCATGAAAATTATACTCACAAATGGACCAAAATATTCATTTTTTAATCACAACCATTTTTTTCCTTCAGAAAATAGTAGGCATGTTATTAAATATTTTTCCAGTGTATCACAGTGTACTAATTTTTCATTGAAGGTAAAACTTACTGAGAGATAAAGACTGTAATCTTTTGGTCCATTTTGTTGCAATGAATTATTATATAATACTAACGTTATGTATTTAAATAACTTTTCTTATTTTAACAAGGACCTTTCTCATCGACACTTTAATCTAATACATTATACTTAAAAAACCTTATAATGGTAGCAGAGTTTACGCAACTCTGTATTAACGTTATTTCCTTGAAATTGAGGAAGGTCTGCAGTTTTACAGCTTTGGTCACTTTCACCTGCAATTTTTTCTTTACATGGTAATAGTGTCTTCATCCCAGTGACGTAAACAAAGTCTTCTAATTTTGCAAGCAAATTTTAGAATCGCTTAACTAAAAAATTTAATTTAGCGTTTGTGTAACTACTCTTCATGATTTTAATAACACTGTTTTTAGCGATGAAAACATTTCTGTGAGAAACGAATCAATTAAAAAAATGCGTTTTGAAAAGAATAGAAACGAGATATGGAATCATGTTGAATGACATTATTGTTTATAATAATTGCCTTTTACACGAGGGTCAGAAAGTGCAATTTAATTCGCGAGAAGCTGCGTTGTAATTCTTTTATGGTCAATTTCATCGACTCGTTAAAATTTTTTTGTTTTATTCTTGAACTACATATGTGCCAAATGAACACTACGAAGTAGTTAATACGTCATTTTCTTATTCGGCCTGAATCACAATGAAAGGTACGTAATCAGAAAGTGTAGAACATAATATAACTTTCCCTCTGATTTTGACATTAAAATTATTGGATGAAAATTTATGGAAATTCAGTGTGTCGACTCTCAAATCAATTTGTGGTTCTCACAGTTTTATGGAAACATTTTTAGTTTCCTGTAGCATATTTCCATTTGAAACCGGGTTTTAGATTTTTTAGGTAGATTTTTGAAATTTAAAGCCATTATCATATTTAATTGTAAGTTATTGAAATTAAAATGATTTTAAATAAAAGTTTTCTTTAACAATTGAATTTGATAGATGTCCGAATTTTAGCTATATCGAAATTTTCACAATTCAACCTGTAAACTTAAAGCATTGGTTTTTAAAGGTTTTTAAAACTAAGCGTTTTAAAATTAAAACCATTCCAATTTGGCTTCAAAAAGTCGTAAGACAAAATGACACAAAGAAAAGTTTTGAATTCAAAGTTCTTCAAAGTCTGAAAATTCGAATGTCAAATTGTTCAAATTCTAACTAAGGGATTCAAAGCTTTCAAATTCAAAATCTTTCAATTTTTAAACAATTGAATTTGAAAGCATCTAAAGTTTCAGACCATAGAAATTTAAAACTATTTATTCATTTTAATCTTTAATTTTTCAGGTGTATTGCTTCCAGGTTAGAATAATACAGGTTAATTTGCAAATTTTTAAGTATGTGATTTCAAAACTTTATAATTCATTAATTTAATAAAGTTTAATTTACAGTTAATTTAAGGAATGTGATAGGCTTTAAAAAGCAATAATTTAACATTTTTAAATTTAAACCCCTCCAAGTTAAAAATTGAATATAATTAAGAATATCGATATGTTTAAATATTTAAGCTTATAAGAACATGTTATACAAATGTTAATGCTTTTGAAATATAAATATTTACACTTACAAGACAATGTTATGTGAGTTTTAAAGCATCTGAATTTACAGACTTATTTCATTCATCTTAAAAATAAAAGCTTGGTTCATTTATAATTCACAAGCCTTCAAATGTATAATGGTTTAAACTTTAAGGAATTTAAAAACTAGTTGTATATAAAAGTTCCAAATGTTAAATTTTTGTACAAAATTAAAGATATTCTTAAAGTTTTAACTATTGATTAAAATAGTTCGGATTGAAAGGCTTTCAAATTTCATCATTGCAAAACCCAAAAGACTATAAGTTGTGGGACATACAATTTTAAATACTGCAAATTTTTTTGATTGAGTCGACACTTTAAAAGTGAACAGCCCAAAGAAAATAATGTGTCATTTATATAAAATTATATTTCTATCCTTGTTTATTATTTTTATCTTCGATCACCGTGGTGAAGCAATGCTTTTATCGTTTATACTCTGATGAGAGTCGTCGAATGTACCTAAATTTCGATCCCCTTTTCCTCTGGGAATACTCAAAACAAAATTTCGCAAGTTTTTTTCCTGTTCGTTATTTTTTTTCTAACTGACAATGAGTCATAATCTCTGAAATGATCATGTGTCTTCCGCAATTGCGTAATCTTGTGCATCAAATTACGTTACCAGATATGATGATTGTTTTGCAAGTGCAGCGTATATACGTACTTAAGACATTCATTAGGATTTTTTTATCATATAAAAAGAAAAAATAAGATGACGGAGTGAGAGAGGAAATGTGTAATAACAATAGGAATGTGCCATGGAATAAGCGAAGAAGACTTAAATGTATACATATCTTTAATACGTATATATGCGGATAATGTGCGTGTGACTGGATGAAAAGAATGAAGCGATGATGATAGAGGAAAACTTTCTCCTTTCAATATATCTTGACGCACAGGTGCCTGTTATGATAAGTCCTCGAAGATTCCTTTATAATTATTTTCTTAGAGAAAGGAGACATTCTCGTTCCTCGAGTGGCGTAACCCATCTCAGATGCTTAGGCGTTTGCTATTTACCATATGATTTTTGAAAAAAAATGCAAGTTATAATAAACATCTAGATTGGAAGAAGCGGTCCTGAGACAATATAGACTTTTCAAAGCTTGTAATAATATTGTTAGGATAGTGTCTATATTTAAACAGGAGTTAAATTATGCATTTTTTACTGCTCATCTTCAACTTTCATCCGAGCCATAAATTTCCCAAACTGGGAGCTAATATAATAGTGTTATGAATTAAAAAACAAAAATTGAAGATTTGTAGAAAATTCAAAGAAAGAATTCCTCTCTCAAGACTTTTGAAAAATATATTTAGGAATTTTGATCTTGATCGAGGACCTTGGAAATTGTAAATTTGTATTTTCAATTAATTGTGAGGAATTAGAGAAAATTTATTCCAATTTTCATCCTTCACACGTATTTTAATGATTAAATATTTCATAAAGAAAGGTATAGATATATAAATAAAAAGCAATGACGTGTATATGTGAATATATTGTAAAGGTCTTTGTGCAAGTAATAAATACATCTATGTATATAATTAAAGTTAAATGAGGCTTTTGTGTATGCAAGCACTGAAAAATGGCTGTAGTAAAGTAGATTTTTTCACAAAAAGTAGAATGTGTTCAGCCCAAGTCTATAATACAATTTAATGATAGCCAAATATTTCAAATATTTACATTAAGTTATGTTAAATTTTAATGATAAAATTCATTAAATTTTATTAGTTTCATAATGTTAATTACAAGAGTAAATTAAAAGATGTGAGTTTTACTAGGCAATTCTTTAGTGTTTGCAAGAAATTATTGTTCATTATTTTCCTTCTTTACCTGAGATCATCGACATTGTATAATTTTATTCTTTCACCGAGCCGACGAGAATGTAATATCTTTCAAGGTTAGAATTATACACGTGGTTATGACAAACACTTTCCCTTTGTTATGCAAACAACTATAGACTTGAGTGAATCCTGAAAGGTGAGGGACATGTTTAATTAATCAAAAGAAAAAAAGCAATGCTATATGCAAATTTAACTGGTCGTAAAAATTCATCTTCGAAATGGAAATTAAAAAAGGTATTATTGAATGTTCATTAAATGAATGACGAATTATCTTTAAACTCAAACTTACACAAATATTAAACGTTATAAAATGTTTAGAGCATGACATTAAAGAGTGAGTATTAGGACGATAGGTACGATAGAGGAAATTGGAAAAAATTATATTAAAAAAATTAAACCCCCGTATAGGGTAGTTTTTCACGATTAGAGCTAGTATTATTAGTCGTTTTGGGTCCAGTTTTTTGTCCTTCGAGTGTGATAACATTTATTATATTTCATGTTGGGAATTTATTATTTTTACGAAAATTAACATTTATTGTTAGTTTTAATTATTTTGGGGCGGTTTAGGTAACAGAAACGCGGTTTAAACTTTTTCTTGATACTAAAAGAAATGCGAAATTTTTTTTATGTAACAAGTTTAGGAGCTGCGTGATCGAAACAAGAAACAATGACAAGATAATCGAAACAAGAAACAAATCAATAACAATCTAAAATAATTATAAAAAGGCCTTGATTGCAAAACTAAAATAATTGGAAAGCTATAATTAAGATTAATTTTGAAAGCGATTTAAATCTAATTTTTTGAATCGTTGAATTTTGAATATTATTCAAGATTAAAAACCTTTGCGGTTGGAAACATATTTATTGAAAATCGCGTTTACAATTCCTAAAAATTACATTTAGGTTATTCCGAAGTTTGCCAACTGCCAAAGCTTTTACATTTTTTAAGTATTTGCATAAGAAAATCTATAAATCAGTTGAATTTTAGGGATTTCAATTTATTTATTTTAAAATTGAAGGTTGCCGTGATGGAATGGGGAGAAAAGAAGGGTTAATACGGAAAAATAGCGTCATTTAGTTTTTCAATTGTGCTCCTTTTGAAACTTAAAACATGAATTTCAATTGTTTATCTTGAAAAAGAACAATATAGAAAGCCTTGAAATTCAAAAGCCTACATTCAAAATGAGTGAAACACAATTTTAAATGAGAGAATATTTTCGAAATTTAAAATTGAAAGTTATAAAGTACAAAAATGAAGATGCTAATCAAGTATAGGTTTTTAAGACTTTTCTATTTCAATTTTAATGGATTAAAACTAAAACGACAATAAAATGTTTAGAACTCAAAATGGAATATTCAGAGACCTTGAAGTATTCATATTTAAATATTGGAAGCCTTCAAAATCAAAATTGTAAACTAGACTCAAACCAATTTGAAACGCCCTAAACCAAATTTTGCATTAAAAAATCTATTCAAAATTGTATGATATAATAATACATAAAAATTATACATAATTAATTAATTAATGAATTTTTTAATAATTTATAGATGCAAGATAAAAAAATACTTTGAATCAATTAAAATAAAAACTAGAAAAGATTATCAAGAATAGTGTTCTGAGAATGTTATTAACCGTGAAGTAACATCGGTTTCCAAGTCAACTTTAAAAGTACGCATTTTATGTGGCAGTTGTTATATTTTCGTAGAAAATATTTCTGTTATACTATGTAAGGCTAGAAAGGAACGTTCCTTGAGAAGGAAAAGCATGACAATAACTAAAAGAACGGTACTCAGTACTCAGGAGTGGTTGTCGGTTATTATAATTATTTATGCGATTATTCAGGTACGCGACCTTTGCAAGCTTGGATACGAATGCTGAGAGAAGGCCGCGATTGAAACCCAAAGCTCGAATTACAGTTATAGCAGCCAACCTGACGTTTTACAGTTACGCTATTGCAGATTAGGTCGGTTGCAGAACTTATATTTAATAGGTTCTCCTTGTATAGTTACAAGTTCGTAGCTATCACATGAGATAAATGAACATTAAAAATAAAAAGAAGAGACAATTTTACTCCATTATTAGTATTTTCCCACTCAGTCAAAGTTAATTACAACTCATATGACTTTTTCATTTCTTTTAATTGTTTCCTATTTCTACCTACCTTTTAAAAATAGAAAGGTATTTACAGGTTTCGGGTCATCCATAAATTATGTAGCACTTTTCATTGGGCGGGGGGTGTCAAAATTGTCAGAAAATTGCGTTGCGTAATTTATGGATGGCCCCATTCCATTTTTAGACTTATTTGTCAGTAACAAAAAGTACAGAACAGTAAAAGTTTATCGGTATTTTCTTAACTGCAAGAAGTAACATTTTTATTTCTCAGGAGAGGTTATTACTTTCTTTATCACTCTGTGAAAAAATGACTAAAATTAAGGTAAGTACAGAATACATGTTTTTTTAAATTTTAGATTCTTGTACGTTTTTATTTTGACTGCCTGATTGGGAGGTTCTTATTTACACATTAATTTTTTTTAGTTCGTTTGCTCTTAATCGCAGATTTCTTTCGTATGTATCTAAAAAAATAAAGTACATCAAGTAGCCAAGTCGTTAAATATTTTTCTTCCAAACATGGGCCATGGAATTTCCTATGGGATTTACATGAGAGAAATGATGTAACATCTGCATTATATTTTTAATTTTTATTTGATTAATTTTATCTCCGAGAAAACAATTTTGCATGAGATGTTGAAAATATCTTCATAGTCAAAGACTCAAAATTTGTGTACAAAAATGCTATTTATTCAAGTCATCAACAAATGGTGAACAAAAATTGTTTAAAAAACTGAATAATTTATTCCCAAACGAATACAAGAGCTCAAAATCCACAATTTTGGAAAATATAAATTGAGGGCCAATTAGAAATTAAAACAATCTTATTACAAATTCCGTGTAATAAATACTTTCAAACCTAATCAGAAGAAGAAATGTTGATTCAAAAACTATAACATCATTAGAGAAAACAAAAAATTTGATAAAATAAAAAATTGCGGAAAATTAGATTTTAAAAGAAATGATTTATAGGTTCTGGATAAAAAAAAATTTCTGGTAAATTTTCAAAGTATTTGTCGACAACAGCAGCATAAAGATTTTTTTATATTTTGAATTAGCTGCCATTTTATATTTTTTCAATATTTAAGATTAAAAAAATTATTCGGTAGTTTGGGAAACTAAATAGTTTGCGTTTTTACAAAGTTTCAGATTATTTCGTTAAAAATGCAAAAATGGGCTATTTTAACTTTTAAATGGGTTTTATTTATTTTTTTTTCAAATTTTCAAAGTTTTAAGTAATTTTTGCAGCCAAACATTCTGATTTTCCAAAACTTAAAAGTATGATGTTGAAAACGGAGGAAAAAGATATTTTTCGAGCTTTTAATTAAACGTCGTTTTTTTTTAATTTGCATTTTGAGATCTTGCAATCGTTTAAAAATAAATTAATTAACGTTTCCCGTATTTTAAGACACCTTTTGTTAATAATTTTAAGAAATAGCTATTTTGGAGCTATCTATATGGCCGCCATATTTCGATTTTTCAAAATTTAGAGTTTTTGATTATGAAGATATTTTAAGCTTTCCATAAAAACTTGTGTCCATGGAGCTAAAATGATTCGAATAAAAATTGAAAAAAGTGATGTAGCTTTTTCATTTTTGCGCGATATCTCCCATGTAAATCTCATAGGAAATTTCAAAACCCATGTTTGGTGGCTAATTATTAACCGATTTGTCTAAAATTGTTTTTACTTTTTTGGGCACACCAACAATCTCCGTAGTGGACAATATAAAGGGAAAAGTCGGAAAATATCATTGTGCAATTTATGGGAGACCCCTAATCTGTAACTCTAAATTAAATATAATATTTTATCCCATCAGGAATTAAAATTAAAGAAAAAAATGAATAAATGAAAAGGCGATTTTATATCTTTGTAAGGTGTTCTTAAAAGACATGCTAAAATTCGGAACCTTACTGATGTCTTTCATTTTCGACACTGATCCATTTTGAAGATGTTTACAATTTAAAATTCTCCATCTTGTTTAGTTTTTGACATTGTATGGTATAAAATCGTAAAGTTTTAAACATATTTTTAAATAGGACTATCTTTAAGATTGACATTTGAGGATAATTAAATATTTTATGTTTATGGTTTAAAATGATGTAATATTTAATGATTTGTTAAAAATTCAATTTTAATATTTACTACTCAAAATCCTTGATTTTTAACGATTTTCAGTTTGAAATTCTTGTACTTTAAAGATCTATAGATTAAAATTCGTAAATTGTGATGATTTTGATGATTTTAAATATGAAAAGGTAATAGAAGTTTTGTCAATCTTAAATCTTCCGAATAGAATTGATGAAATTTCAAAAATATAAACTATATAAAATAGCAGATTTTTTTATTTTAACACTTAATAATTGCATAATTTTTAAGATTTAATTGAAGATTAAAATGCAAAATTCTACAATTCCGAATAATTGCAATCGCAGACTGTTAAAAATTTAATGTGTATAATAAAAAATGAATTAATTTTTACATATATGAAACATATTTGTCCAAATTCATATAAAAAGGTACTTCCAGGAACTCCAAATTATGGCAATCAGCGAATATAAATGTAACTAGTTATTATTTTTTACGAACTAACTGTAGCTGTAATTAGTTCTTTTTTTAAGGGAATTCCCAACACTGCATCTAATTTCAAATTATTCTAAAAGTAGATAAAAATGATTGGCTTGTCGATCAAACACGATGAGAATTTGATATTCCAATTTAAACTAAAGAATTTATTTTCAAATAAAACAACTATATGTGGAAACGTAATCAAGACACAAAAGTGCATAATAAGTGAGCGGAAACATAGGAGCTTCAATTTGGGTAAAGTGAATGAATAAATTTGAAAATGATTATATATTATGCTGCTTCTTTTATTGTAAAAAAATATTCTACTTTTTTGTAAAAGATAGTGCTTTTAATATAAAAATAATCCAATTTCGAGGATAAAAAAGTGTTTAAGCCCAGCTTTACGATCCAATTAGCAACCGACAATCGTGTTGTTTCTTTTTCGAAGATCTCGCAAAAAAATTAAGTTTTTGCATGTAACTGTAAAATAATTTAGATACTAAATGTGGACTATAGAATGAAATAATTAAAGGATTTTCTGTGTGAAAAAGGAATTATCAAAGTGTGATTAGTTCTACCAGAGCTAAAGTTAATTGAAGCAGAAAAGTACAATTTCGAGGATAAAAAAAAGTGTTCAAGTCCAACTCCACGATCCAATTAGCAACCGGCAATCGTGTTGTTTCTATAATAAAGAGCTCGCAAAAAAGATAATAAGTTTTTACATGTAACTGTAAAATAATTTGGATACTAAATGTGGCCCATTTTAATGAAATGATTAAAGGATTTTCTGTGTGAAAAAGGAATGATCAAAGTGTGATTAGTTCTATCAGAGCTAAAGTTAATTCAAGCAGAAAGGTACAATTTGCACAATTCTCATTTATTCTCCGTTCTGGTTGAATAACTGGTTGGGACTAAACAGCACAGTTTATATATATTATAATTTATATTTAATTATATATTGAAAAGAATTCGTGAAAACTTATAGCTAAAACGGTATTATAATTATTTATCGCAAGATCTTTTTTTTATTTCTTAAAACTGATTTTAAAAATAGAGAAATGTTCTTTATGATATTTTACAGTTTAAAAATTACAATATTTTGTATTTTTATATTTAACATAGAAATGAGTAACAAAAGCCGTATCACCATGTAATAAAGAAGATTTAAAGACGATTAATGTCACTTATTTTTATCCCAAGGAATATGCAGTTATAATGGCTATTCGCATTTAGTAGGCTAATTTACTTGGCATTACTGAATTTCACAGTTGGGCTAGCATCGAGTTTCGGTTCCAACTAAAGTCGGCGTCAAAAGTACGCGACCCTTACTTTGAGCGCTCACCACTCGTTCAAAAAAAGTCGTACAAAATTCTAGCCGGGTACACGTGAAAGCTTAAAGTCTCTCGCGTTGAACGATATGTATATTGTTGTTCCAAAAATTTTTTTACGTTAGCGCTGATGTAATACGTGTCAAAAAACGAGGTTTTTGAGGCAGTCTTTTTAAGCGTCGAGTTTCGAGTCTTGCCAAAAGGAGCTGGAAGTCTTTAAAAATCTGAAAAAATTCACAGATTCTCCTTAAGATGTGAAGAATGCAACCCAGTTATCAAAATTTCGAAATATCAAATTGTTTTCTAATTACAGACCGTTTTCCGCAAAATATTATCTTGGACAGAAATAATGATAGGGAGTTGGATTATGGCTTAAAATGTGCAGTTTTGCACCTTGATTGAAGTACAATTTGAAAAATGAAATACGATCGATATTTCGCGAAATAATCCTTCAAGAAGATGTCAAGATTTAAGGAGAGGGAAAAGACGCCAACTTTAGGATCAGATAATTAAGAGAATATAGTAGTACTTTAGAATAAAGGTTATTTTAATATTTTTAGTATATTTTACAAAAATATTTATTTTACAGAATTTTAGGAAATCATTTTTCATTCAATATTGTTTAGTTTAACAATTATATACTTTACTGATTACAATTCACGCATAAATTTTTGAATTATCTTCTATTGTTACAATTAACCCGCATGTTCAGTGTCGTAACAATGAGGCATTTCTATCCCTTCAAACCATCTCAAATTCAAATATACTCCACGCATAAATTCCAAGCCTCAAATTTACGATCGCAAAATATACACTCATTAAATAATTACATCTAATGTATTCGTAAGCAATATGCTGCACACAAAAGGTCCCAGAAGAAAACGCGTTTGACTCTATTTTCACGTTGAAGACGTAATCTTTCATGAAGTATCTATGTAACAATCGTGACGTAACCAGGAGAAGAAAATTTATAGCGCACTTTTGATTCTTTGGTTTTTATGATAATATTATTACTTTCGAATAAAATTATTTCCTTTATATGTGTAACTTCCAAATATTCTAGATGCGGGTTTTAGTTGTAGTTGCTTATAGATAACTCGACTAACAGTTTTAAAATATTTTAGAGCTTGTGTTTAAAAAATGTTCTAAATTGTAAAACCTCTTATTTTCTACATTTTGAATGATTATAAATTAAAATAAATTATTCCTCATGTAGTATTCAGATGTCCTCTTATCTATAATTTTGGTTTGAAAAATTTATAGCTTATTAAATCTATGTAGGTATTCACTTTAAATTTATTTTTGAAGCTTCCATGTCGCGAGTTACAAGTTTTTAAGCCCATGTCATACTTAGCATATTCCTACCTTACCAACATTTTTTCGCGAAACCAGAGATGAGGTGACAAAACTCATGTCCACACGGAATCAGATATCGAATTGAAAGTTTAGGAACCAAAATGAAAGTCACTAAGGAAGGTTTATCTGGTCCTTAATCTTTATAATTTCAAAAAAAAAAGATAAGGACCAGATAAACTTTCCGTAATGCCTTTTATTTAATTTAGAAGGACAAAACTTTCTGCATTAAAAAATGAATAACTTGAGAATCAAAACTTAGAATTTTTCTTTCACTTTAAACATAAATTTTAGACTATTCAGTTTTTTAATCGTTTATAGTTTAAGCGATTTAAAATTTGATAGTCCTTTTTATTACATCCAATTTGTCGTCTTGCACTCATAGATTTTTTAGGGTTTCCTGATCGATAGTTTTGGAATGTCATTCTGAAGAAACTTCTACTTTTCAAAATTTAATGTAGCATTAAATGTAATTTAATTTAATGTGTACTGTAATAAGTGGAACTTCGACTTGGATTCTGAATCTTGTTGTAATTTCAAAAATGTTATTCAGCAACCAAATCAAAATATCATTTTGATTTTTGGCATTTAAATTTTAACAAATACGGAAGCCTGAAATATAAAAGATAAATAAAATTTTAATGTTAACTTTGTTGCTTTTTAGCTTGTACATTTTAGGAATTGTTATTTAAATTTTGTAGATTAAAAATGAGACTCGAACATGTAAACTTATAAAAAATGCTAAATTTAAAAAAAAATTCGTCGAGTACATAAATCTTAATAT
>JAAAKG020000017.1:573906-589029 GCA_010014905.2 Druon quercuslanigerum
GAAACAACTTCTAGATTTCTCAAGATTTTAAAATAAAATTTTAAAGCTTTTTAAGGATATCCCTGACAATGCCCTGACAATTAGAAAAATTTCCCTGACGAGAAATTATTACAAAAGCAGTATGCCAAATTATCTCGATGGAAAAAACTTATAAAATATTAACACGGAATTTGGAAAGCATAACTGAGGTGCAAAGTTATTCTTTACCCCTAATCGTTACAAAAACAAACCCCATATTTGTATCAGAATACAAACCTGCAGACTGATGCCGAAAATTGTGTACATTACCTGTTGAGATTTTTGTGTCCTTTCTTTATTTTCCAATGTCATATCAATCGCTTTTGTAAAATTAAACCCTAAATAAAAAAGCAACATCCTGTAATAAAAATACGCATTGAAAAAAGTCGATATCTACATAGATGAAACTTACTTATTCGCTAATAATTGTTGTGCTGGCAGTTGCGTGAAAGCATTAAAAGATGAATTGAAAAAGTTAAATTATACACATAGACTGAAAAATAATTTTGCTAAAAGATATTGAAATTTTAGCTTATACACTACGGGGGTTATTTTTCTAATGATTAGGGGTGAGAAATGATTACGCTTAAATGTACCATGTTACTACGCTGTTAAAAATTTCTGTTCGAAACTTCCACTACATATACTGCAACTTTATTTCCGAAACGTAAGTTAAAGCTACAATACATAATGTTGTAGTTTCCAAATGCTGACATTGATATGGTACCTCACATATATTGGAATTTTATAATACAAGTCCAGTAGCCAGTAACACTTCTACTTACAGCTGGATATTTTGACACCTGTTGAAGCGAAAAATTAAAAAAAAAAATGTAAATCATTTCTCAGAATTGGCGAAATTCAGCGAATTCGAGGAATTTTCGCGATTTACGGAATGCGCGGAATTCACAGAATTAGGAACTTAAGGAATTCATGGTATTTAGAGAATTCACGGAAATCAAGGCATTCACAAAATTCAAGGAATTTACGGAATCCAAAGAATTCATTGAACTCAAGCAATTCAGGAAATTCAAGAAGTTCACGGAATTCGTGGAGTTCAACGAAATAATGGAATTTACGGAACTCATAGGAAAACAGGAATTCACCGAATTCAAGCAATTCATGGAATTCAAGCAATTCATGGAATTCAACTAAATCATGAAAATTCAATGAAATCAAGGAATTCGCTGAATGTAGGGAATTCATGGACTCCCACGAATTCCTTGAAGACCTCAAATTCCGTGAATTCCTTAAATTCCGTGAATTCTATGAAAACTGCAAGTCTCTCAAATTCCATGAATGCCGAAAAATCCATTATTTGGTAAATTCCTTCATTTTAACGAATTCCTCGAATTCTGTGAATTCCACTAATTCCATTATTTCCGTGAATTCCGTGCATTACATCAATTAATTTAATTCCATGACTTCCATAAATTTCATGAATTCCTTTAATTCCGTGATTTCAGTAAATTTATTGGACCCTATGAAATTCCTCAATGCATTGAATTCCATGAATTCCTCGAATGCCAGGAATTCCATTATTTCCTTGAATTCCATTAATTTTGTGGATTTCACAAATACCATAAATTCCTCGTATTCCTTTAATTCCATGATTTTCATGAATTCCATAAGTTCTGTGAATTCCATAAATTTCTGAAGTTACTCGAAATCCGCGAATTCCGCAAATTCCTTGAAGTTCGTGAATTCCTTGAATTCCATTAATTCCGTGATTTCCTTGTGCGCAATTTTCTTCTTACAAACGCTTTAATACATGTATTATAATGCATTGGAAAGAAAAACAGCAGAAAAGAAATCTAGCCTAGTCATTTTTTCAATACTTTTTTCATTACAGAGGGTAATTTTTTTTATAAATAAGGGTTGATTTTACAAAAGCGATTAATACCACATTGGAAAGCTAAAAAATAGCAAAAAAATCTAACCTAGTAATTTTTTTTTAATTTAATGATTTTTTAGAGGGCACCACTGAGTCGGCGGCAAGATAGCGCCACCCTGTTTTCTCAAATGTACATTGCAAAAATATTCATATTCAATAAGGAAGTGTTTTCAAGACATTATAAAAAACATATCAATTTCTATTTTCCCTGACAGCTACTTCATTGAGTTCCCTGACAAACTTTTTTCCCCTGACATTTCCCTGACTTCCCTGACATGTGGCAACCCTGAGAAATGATAACGGAGTTAAAATAATACAGGTAACTTATATAATGTTTCCCTAATTGCATAAGGCACACCTTTCACTCTGTTTGATAATAAGCCATATTTTGAGCAATTCAAAAGTTGACATCTTTTTCAGCTAAATTATAGATACAAATACATTTTAAAGTCCTATAGAAAATGTAAACCATAATAAATATGTATATCGAAATTCAACGTGATTTTCTCACCACAGTATAAATATTTTCAATTTGTTCATTATGGACAATATTCTTTTTATATTGTAGAAATGACCAATTTTTGTAGTCTAAGACCAAAAATATCTAAAAATATCTATTTTTTAAAATAAAATTTGAAGCTTACTATTCAATAGATAACAAAACTGTTTTTAAGAGTAAAAAATTTTTTTCAAACAATAGAGGAAACAATATAACTAGTTATCTAATATTATCGAATTATTGAATCCATATTCATAGATTATTCATGCAGTTTTTAAAGCATATTGAATACTTCAGTAGAATTTAAACGAGTTCTAATTGAAGTATTCTGAAGGTTACAACATTTTTAAAGCGAGATTTTAATAGGGTAGAGTTTTCTTTTGTGAACCAAAGGTCAATAATCATGTTTATCTAGTCCTAAAAATGCTAAGCCATGCGTAAATCATTTTTGTTCCAAAAAATGAATTTTGAGTTCAGAATATTTTTTTTAAATATAAAAGAGAAGAAGAGAAAGACACCAGTCCTATACTGAAGGAAAATAATGTTTTTCATTTCCGGATTTAATCTTAATCCTACTGCAATATCTAAGCTCGTTTTACGCGTGAAAATCTAAAAAGCAGATGTTGCCACCAAACGTCTAAATATAATAACTTCTCAAAATTTTATGCTCAAATACACAGCAATGTGTTGCACAATATTTGGCGCAGCATTCGCTTTATACAATGGACTCAGAAGCCTGGAAATTTAAGGTTGGTTAGTCGAACTCAAGTGAGTTGTGTAACACTCACTGTAGTAGTAAATCTGGCATATATTTGGAAACTATCCTCTCAACTTGAATGGTGCAATTTGTGAAAATGTAACGTTCAAAAGTTCAAAAGCATAGAGAAAGAAAAGCTCGGAAAGTTGCATTCCAAAGTTTTGTTTTTATTCTCCAGAATTGGAATAAAAATGCTAAAACTGCTGTATGGCGAATTCATTACTGAGAGGATTTCTGTATTTTATGCGGTTTATTAACTCGAAATTGTTAAAGCTTTAGAATTTTAGTTATAAACACATGAATTAACAGCTCCGAAGATTTACTAATAATTATTTTAGCGCTATAAAAGTTTGGATGTTTAAAAGGTCAAGATTTTTTTAAGAACATGCACCAAATTTACAGAAGACGGATGTTAGTCGAACTCTCTAGTTATAAAGTTTTTGTAGAAATTCGAATTTGCAGATTAATAACTCAGTCAGAAATCACTTCCCAACAAATATGTCACACATAGCACTGTGGTGGCAAATCACTTATTCGAATTAAGTATACTCAGAAAGTGTTTGAATTTATTTTAAGGGTCGCTTGAACGTCCCTTAAAACTTCAATTAAATAAAATTTGTCTAACAATGAATACCACGGGAGATTTTTTGATCCAACTATCGGGATTGCGCATTATAAGTGCAGGAATAGTTCCCAGGTGCGGGAAAAAATATAAATAGTCCGAAATTTGATATAAATAATTATCAACTGTTTTTAAACATTTTTGATACTATAATCCATAAATATTATAAATAATTTCTTCCACAATGTATAAATAATACATATTCTTTAGCCTGGTTCTCCCACTAGCAACAGTTTTTTAATTCATTTCAGGGCTCGTTTTAACATTCTCTGAAGATTAAAGTCCGGAAATTGATGCTTCATAAAACCCATATCCACCAGATATTTTTATTAATATATTAGAGTCGGAAATCATTTCAAAATAATTAAAGAAACTGCGGCATACAAAAAAAGGTTTGGATTTATTTTAAGGGATGTTAAAAGAACCCTTTCAACTATGCATCGACTTTTCTTTCTGAAACATATATTTACCAAATTAATTTTAAAGTTATTTCTGACCCCAGCAGTTTCATTAAAAAAATCTTCCGTGGTTCTGTTGTTTTGTAAATGTAATTTTTTTGCTTGAATGATTAAGGGATGTTAAAACAACTATTAATCTGTATTTAAAGAATTTTCTAGCTCGAAGATGTTTCCTGAACTTATTTTAAAGTAATTTCTGACCTTATCAGTTTCATAAAAAAATCTCCTGTAGTTTCGATTGTTTTAAAGTGTTGATAACCTTACTTAAAACTTTAAGGTATATTAAGACCACACTTAAAATAAGATTAGCGACATCTCTTGTTAGGAGATGTTTCTACATTCATTTGAAAGTGATTTCTGATCTCAAAAGTTTAATGAAACACTCAAGCGTGCCAAATTTTATAAATTCTTTTTGAGGACGATAATATTTTAATAATACAAGATTTTTTCTGTAAAATTACATGTAAAAGTTGGTAGCTTGGAAACATATTGAGTAAAAACTGCCCATTTTTGGAATGATTTTCTTGCGGCATATTCATCTCTAAGTTCTAAATTATAAAAAAATTATATTTAGACATTTTGACTAAAACCCATTTCCTGTAGCCTCGGATTAATAGTAGGATGAGTATTTGGATGTAATGGAGGGATTAAGAGTGAATATATAAAGCACATAAGAAATTTAAATTGCATGTAAGAAAAGCAACAGGTACTTACAATCTTTCAACTTCTTTTCCTCATCTTTGGCTACTTCACCTGCAACAAGAAAAAACATAAAATATAAAGCTATTGTAACAACATAAATAACCATAATAATGTAATTCATTTATTAAAAAAAACCGTCCTCACCTAGTTCATATTACAGAAAACTTTAGGGGGAGTTTTTTTTAGAAATAGGGCATTTTCAAGTGAAGTAGCAAAATCTTATAAGGAGAATGTTCTTATACAAAATACATTATAAAATTGTTATCTGAATTAGAGGCATTCAAATTCTCAAACTTACAAATTCATACAAAATTTGCATTTTAAAATTTTCAATTTCTAAGGTTCTCGACACGGAAAATCATAAAATGTTAGATTATTTCGAAAAATTAGTGGCATTCTGTCACTTCTGATACATTTGAAATAAACATTTGTAAAGATTACTGGATTACATAATTGTCTAAAAATCGAAATGGATTCGAATTTAAAAAAAAGATTCATCGATTGCAATAAAAATGTAAAAGGACATGTCCCTCTAACTTAAAGGGATAAAATAATAAATATTCCTTAAGGGCCTTACTGTTCAATTACATGGTTACATCGTAAATTTTCTAGTTTAGATTCTCGTAACACAGACATTAAGCTTTTAAAATAAATTACGATCTTTTTGATTGGACCGATAAATTTGGAAGCTGATTTCTTGAGAATTGGGCGATGGGACGTTTGTGAAATATCGACCTACTTAGTTCGAATATGAGTACACGGTCATGTACCACTACCGATAAAAGGTCCTATTTATACATTGAATGGATCTCTGTTAATAGGCATTATATTTTGAGTTTGTATTATGAGCGTTTTGGATTATGGGCCTGTCAGCGGCCTAATAACTGGTCTAAGACTCTCCGCACATCTGATACGGGAAGGGCCCTTTTACAATGTGCGTATTAAATACTAATCGTAATGTGCACGAGTACGTAGGTATGCGCGTACACACTCTTAATATAATAGCACGAGTTAGGCGAAGGTATGGGAGCTTCAAAGGCACCGACGAGGGCCTTACGAGCGACCGACGTGGCGGTGCAGCTTATAGCCGAACTTAATCGCGACAAAAGCTAAGGTTATCAGTTACTACAAAAAAAAATTAACTAGCAAAAAATTTGCCACTTAGGAAAAAAAAAAATTTGCGGTTAAAGTATGAATTTATGGTTCAGAAAATATTATCATAAGTGTTTAAGATATGTTTTCAATTTCCTTTTTGCTATATTACTTTTTATATAGTAATTAATCACTTTTCAATTTTTCTGTATTATAGGGATCACAGTACAAAAGGAAATAGAAAAAGAGGAAAATAGGAAAAAGATAAAAAATTTATTTTTACACGTAGAAAAGAAAAAGGGGTGCTTTTATAACAAAAATATTTTTCTAAATAATGATAAATCGTTCTTTTATGATCACTACCATTAGAGAAATTGATTTTAAAAACTGGATATTCTTACGTCGTTAAACATCCATTTGCATACGTTACAAATCGTTTTTTTAAAGTTCCATTATTAATAATCAAATCGTGATACTTTTAACATATGAATAATTAAATATTTGTTTATCCAAGAAATAATAATACTTCGAATGTAAATTAGGAACTAATTTCTTCAACGTTCTCAAACTCGAACGAGACATTGTTTAAGTTAAGGCACCCTAAATATTTAATTTGTCTATATTCAAAGAAAAATATTTTACCTTAAACTATTGCATTTAAACCCTAATTAGTGTATTTTTAAATCGGTTTAGTAAATATTTGTAAGTCTTTTTTGCAAGATTAACACGAGTTCACCTTCTAATACATCTTCTAAAAATTTCTATATATTTTTCAAGTGCTCAATTTAATACTAGATAACAACTTCTTTCTTTGTTTTTTACAACTTCCACATGTTTTAGCATAAGTTTTGTTAAAAAAGTTACGATATACTCTAGTCTTTTTTTGTACTTTATTTATTCATAAATAATTTATGAAAGTGCTTCATTATCATACAGATTTATAATGCAATCATTTATCACTTAAACATCATCATTGTTGCCGATAAACCCAAATCCAGATCAAAGTATGAATGAAAATTAATTATTGAATGTCACAAATGTACACAGTAATACAAGATGATGAATTTTAAATGAAGATGAATTTCATTTTGGCATTAAATTAAACAAGTCACTGAATTTCAACCAGAAATGGAACTTAAGTGCAGTATCTTCTATCTGGTATACGAGTAACATGATAATTAACTGACAGGTATCTTGAGTTTAGGATGATTTTCGTTCGCGCGCTCTGAAATTCAATTTGCGCTGGCAGAAAGGCGTGCGCGAAATGCGATGAACCGGAAAGTCAACAATCATTCTGTCTTAAATTAACATATAAAGTAAATTTTACGTACATAAAGCAGCTGTCTTTTAACCAAGCGCGTTACTTAAATTCATGTTATAATCGTTAGTTGACTTTCAAACTGGCGAATGATTCTTTTGGTTACATCTGAAAATCAACCCCCTTTTTTTACTAAAATTTATCATCTCGTATTACTGGGTACTTATCAGTGCGGCGGTTCCTATACAAGTATAGACGAGCCGAAATGTTATATTAAAACATAGGGGATCGTTCAAGTATTACATAGCATTTTTAAAGCCATTTTGGATCCCTCTCACCCCCATATTAAGGAAGATTTTTTCTACCTCCTATCATTTTTTTTGCAGTAAGCAACGGTAAGTAGTCACAAGCATCACTAGCATAATTTTTCCAGAATGTACTAATATGCCAGCTTCAATATCTAATAAAATCAATAGAATTTTAACGAATGAACGAAAATCGGTAACTCATTTTTTAGGAGTTTAATAAGCGAATCGTCAAAGGAATTGAAGTCGTTATCCATTTATTTTTAGTATAAAAATGACTAACATTCCAGTTAGAATTAATATAACAAAAAAAACGTACTTATATATTATTCTACTCGTCAATTTTTTCTTTCCGAATTTGAAATAGGGACAATAATTGCGCCATTCAATTAAATAAAAGAAATAACACTTTTCACTTGAAGGATTTCTAACTTGAAGGCATTTTACCCTCCCCCGCCCCACACAAAGAAAAAAATACACACACACACACACCGCATGGCCATGAGACGTGACCATAGGTATGATTTACCACGGTTCTACTGCCAGCCGGAATGAAATCATTTTCTCAATTTTGAAAGGAAATACTGCAAAGTAGTAGAAGTTTAAACGTTTCCTTAAAATTCAAAGAAAATCTAATATATTACATATTTTTTAATGTCCCTATGATCATTTTAGGTAGTTGTGAGTTTTTTCTGTAGCTTTTTACCAATTACTCTATTACTATCTATCTATTTAGTCTAATATATTACTCTGCTTTTAATTTAAAAAATGATAATAAAAATAAAACGGATACGGTAGAGTTTTAGAAAATTTATTCCCCGAAAAAATAGACTATTAATTAGTAAAATTCAAACATTTTACTTTAGTATGTAAGAAGGCACAGTAAGAAAAACCTTCATTGTTGTTAATTTTGCCATTTTTTCATTAAAAATAATGATTTTTATTGTAATAACATCATTAGCAATACTATTTGTATTCTTCAAATCAAAAAAAAAAATTTTTTTCAGAGATCTGATTATTGAAACTGAAATTGTATAGGTAAATTTTTATAAAATTGCACCAACTTATCACAATCTTTATGAAAATTGTGGGTTGCATACCTCGCTACATTCATAGAGAATTCCGATAGATTTCAACCTATTCAAATTTAACATTTAAACTCTTATATTGACTATGTAAATAACATATGTAATCATACATTGTACATGACAGCGGCATTAATAAACATGCAATATATCAACGCCACCAAGTAGAGCGTTTTGCAGCTTGTGGTTATATAATAAAATAACAGTGTAAGTGACGCACATAGCGAGTATAGCAATCATTTAAAAACTTTGATATAGAATACGATACTTTAAGCAATCAGACTGTCCTCTCTTATTCTCCAATAAACAAAAATAAGAAGATAAGGTAGAAAAAGTAGATTTTGCGATAGATGTAAAAATGTCCTGATCTATAATAAAATTCCAGGTGTTTATTCATTTTTTATTTCTGAATTCTCAGTTCGCTAGACACCCTGACTCACAGAATTTAGGAGATTTGATTGATAGTTTCGAGAATTCTTTTTCACTTCTCAGTGAAACTCTTAGAGTCGCGCTCACTAAAACTTCAGTAATCTTGACTGCAGTGAAATCAGTTTTTCAGTGAATTCTCGCTGATGCACGCGGTCGGAAATATGCCGCCGATTCCCAGTAAAACAGTCTTTAAATATTTTTAAGTTACGCTCAAAATTATAAAAATATAAAATTAGATAAAAAATCGCTGGTAATTTAAAAACTTAGAATTTCTCGACAACATACCATCTGGATATCATAGTCTCGAACTCTCTGATGTAGTTTGCAATCGTGAAGAAGTCTGATGAATTCTGTTTCTCTATTCGTGCAATGTCGCTCGATGTTTCGCACACCGGAAGAGTTTTCCCCGGCGAGGCGAGGGTGAAGCGCCTAATAAATTATTCCCATTCGCCACGAAACCAACCCCTAGGTTACATCCCCGTTTTATGCACTCCAGACGCCAAACGCCCTCTCTCGAGGGGGAGGGTTGAAAATGGCCGCGGATGATATCAAGTCCCGGAGGCTGAAGCAATTATGTGGATTTGCCGATGATCTCAAAGATAATGACGATGGCGACGGCGATGACGAGGATACCACAAATAGGACCTCACCCTTGCATGGTAGATAAGGAGGGTCAGCATTATCGTCAAGTACTTACATATACTGCATACGTGAGGGATGAGATAATGTTTCTGTACTCCTATATGTACTTGGTAGTGGTACTGCAGCTTTGGTTCACGTTATGGGTATCGCACAAAGGGGATGATTTCATGGGGGTGCCGAAACGGTTTCATTACACAGCTTCGCGAGGGATAATATCCTGGGATCCGTGCCAGCGCAAAGGGGATCAAATTCTGAATTTCAAGCCTCCAGGGATGAATGTTTCGGACCCCGACTGTGGTATACCATCTCTGTAGATAATCGAAAATCTACTCTACAGGATTCTTACATTCATCAGTCCTGAAAAACTGTAATTTATTATATTTCTCAAATTTTAATTTCACAATGTGAGAAACATGCAGAGTTTACAGATTTTTCTCTAGTGTTTACGGAATTTTAATTAACCATCGGGATATGCAGAAAATAATTGTTATCTTAACTTACACTTAGCGGTGAAAAATCCACGCCCTATATTGGGCGTTGATAACTTATAAAGGCTATAAACTACCCCTTAGGACGATATTTTGCTTCACAGTTCTTCAAATAATTTCTTGCAAGAAAAGTCCTAGAATGACTTAAAAAATATTTTTAAAATATTTTAGAGTAAAGTGAAATCAACAAAATGTTATTCAAAAAATTTTCTTCCTAACATAAAAAATGAACAGAATAGAACCTTGTAACCTTGAAAGATGGTTCTTATTGTCTTCTAAGGATAGTACCCTATAGTTTGTAACAGTTTAGATTAGGTTATATTACCTTTTAATAAGCCCAATATTCACCTTCGATCATTCTTGCAAAAAAATTACTTACTTTACAAAAACAGACGGTATTTGATCATTTAAAATATTTGTGAAATATTTCTAGAGTCTTTCTAGGACTTTCCTGATAAGAAATTATATCAAGAACTGTGAAGGACAGAAATATCATTCTAATTTAAGGGCTGGTTCTAAAAAGTGTAAGGGTACTTTTCTACCACTGGCTCACATTTTAACTTTTGCAGGGTCATTTATAATAATTCACAGCTAAAAATATCTAAGGTGTATCAAAAGTAGCAAATGAAAAATATTGAAGCCCACATAGGGTGGTTTTTTCACTATTAAAGGTTTTATTCTGAATAAATCTAGGGCAACATTTGTCGCGACTATGGTTTGCAATTTCTGGACTTTTTCTTTATTATTTCTAAGCAGAGTTGCAGCACTAAAGCTTTAAAAATTAAGCAAAGAAAAAGGGTCACATTTCGAAAATTCCTACACCTAAATTAGAAAAACATGCTCTGAATTTTTATAAAGTATTGGAATTTTGGAATACAAAGAAGCGGATACATTTTTCTACACTAACTTTGAAATTTGGCATTCATAGCTGGAAAATCAACAGAAGATCTAAATCATATTTTCAGAAAACATTTCTTAGCAGAAAAATCTAAGAAACCTTTTATAGATTTAATTTTCACAGATAGATTATTATAATTTAATACATTTTTTGAAGAATTCACTGTATTCAAATTTAGAACAATGAAAATTACTCATGTTTTGAAGATTATAAATTTAATAGCTCATGAACTTCAAACTATCTGAAAGCCTTACGGAATTTCATGTATCCAAGGGAACGCATGCGAGTACGTGGTGTCAAGATTTAAATAGTATATAATAATTTTTTATTTGAATATATTCAATTACAATCACATACACAGTAAATCCTAGAGATATTATTTATCTGAAGTTGGATAAAAACGCTGCAAGAAATTGAAAAGTATAATTATCCGACTGCAGATAATTTTTATCATGAAGCGGATAAAAATTATCCGTAGACGGATAATTGTAGTTGTCAAGTGAATGAAACGTTTTTATCCAACTTCAGATCAATAATATCAATGGGTATACAAAGCCAATACCGTTAAAAAAATGTCAGTACGGGTATAAAAAATTCTCGGTACCGATAAAAAAATACCGATACCGACAATTTTTTTCACCGGATTTTTTAAAAAGCATATTCTAAGGATAGATCCTAGACTACTGGAAGAAGTTAAATAAAAATTAATTTCTTCCACACGTGTTTAATGCTACTGTTTGATAATCAATATCGGCCATCTTGTTAGTTGGTTTCCCAGACTTAAACATTGGAAAAGGTTCTTTCTGTGACCAATCACTGAGGTGCGCTCCAGCTCCCCACTTTCTTCCACAAGCTGTTGGAAAGAGGTGGGGGTACGAACAACATTATTTGTGTTACTAGTTGCAGGGGTGCCTCGCCACCCCCACGATATGTTGACAAAGGGTAAGGGTTTAACGCTGGAAATGGGTAGGAATTAGAACAAAACTATTTCTATGACCTTTCACAGGGGTGCCTTCTCGTCCCCACAAGACGATGGAAAGGGGTAGAGGTGTGTCCAACGTTATGTCTATGGACAGTCAAAGGAGTGCCTTCCCGCCCCCCGCGAGATGTTCGAAAGGGCTAGGGGCTTGACAAACATTATTTCTGTTATCAATCATAGAGTTGCTTTTCAGCCCCTCACGAGACGTTAGAAAAGGGTACGGGTTCGAACCATATTATTCCTGTTACCAGTTCGAACAATATTATTCCTGTTACCAGTCATAGGGGTGCATTCCACCTCCCCCCCACAAGATGTTGGAAAGGGGTAGGGGTTTGAACAAGATTATTTCTGTGACCAGTTACAGGGGTGCCTTCCTGCTCCTACAAAAAGGTTAAAAGGGAAATACGTTTTACCAAAATTCACAGTACCATATACTTGCAACAAAAATTACTCTTCGCAAGGTATCGTGTCCCTCGGACTTAGTGTACAAAACGTCACCTATTATCAATTATTTTTACAGTTTTGCGGCAAAAACAGTCGACGAATTTCGTACGACAACTACGAGCGAGATGGAACCACATCTTAAAATTACCTGCAAGAAAACTGATCCCCGAGTTTTAAGTGTGTGATTTCTGTGACCAGTCACAAGAATGCCTATCAGCCCCAAAGAGATGTTGAAAAAAGTGGAAAAAATTTGAACACCTTGAATTCTGTAAATTCCGTGAATTCCTAAAATTCCTTGAATTCCTTATATTACCTTTCTGGAAATATGCTTTTTAAAAAAATGGTAAAAAAACTGGTAGGTACAGGTAATTTTTTTATCGGCGCCAACAGAGTACACTTGGTTTTAAAATAAAGTAAAAATCTAATCCTGGATATCGTCATAACATTTTTCATGATTTTAGGGTTAGAAAAATATTCCAAACTGATTACTATGATTTATTATTCTACATTCAAGGATCCTACAATTCTTAATATATTTTCTAAAAATTAGTAATAACTGTGAACAGTTGTCCCGAAAAATTGGGGGTGTAGGAGAAGAAGAGGGACTAGTCCTGAAAGTCCCGAAAATCCGGGGCGACTAGCCAAGCTTACGAAAAATATTTGACTACTCATTCCGAATTCCGGAACGAGATATTTCAATTTTTAATCGATAGGCTTCCAGATTCAAATTTAAAGAAATTGAAGCACGTATCATCAATATAAATTCTAGATAATAAAAAATCCTTACATTTACATGTTTCACAATATTGCTTCCTCGTAGAGGATGCTTTGTCGAAATAAATTGATTGATAATAGTAAGTAAGGAAGCTATGGTCATTTACAATATCTGAAAAATCGGTTTTTATAGTTAAAGTTTTAATCCAAAATTGACACAAGAATGGAAAAGATTCCTTAAAGAGAACGGAAATTATCGTCATTTATCAATTTTGTAAAAACTGATTTTACAGAAAAAATTTTCTTATGAACAGAATTCAAAGTTCACGAATCCATCTAAATATCCCTTGATTCGCGAGGTGTTGATTGGTTTATTTGCATTTTTGTATAAAATATATTTGTTATTTCGAACTGTCTATTGTTACGGGGTTTTCCGATTTTTTCGATTCGGTCTAACGTTACGAAAAATTCAGTAATGCTAGTCATTGCCATTCAAATATGTTTTTTAGTTTAACAAGCCAACATGTTTTTTAGTTTAACAAGCCAACATGTTTGCTTGAAAGCTTCTCAAAACAGTTTTCCATAAATAAAGTTTTATATAATTTAGTTGTATGTAATGAAATAATTTGTGCTTATATAACAAAAAATAAATAAATATAAGATAATTTGTCTTACAGTTTGGCATTTAAAAAGCAGGTATCGAAATCAGGGAGATGTTGGCCTTTGCACCGCTTTCGTATTTTGAAAATGAAGAAATGATTTTGCCGGCACGTGTACGCCGTTAAAAGGTTCCGCTTACAATTAGAAGTTTTGACGTGCGGTAGTATTGAAAAGCGGAACCGGCTGTCGAGATACGGATCTGACCAATCATAAAGCCGCATAATGGCCACTTATTCATCCATCCCCAAGAACTGCTTGCAACAACAAAAGCGGAAATTAGTCAGGTTCGTTATGCTTATTAATTGACTGACATTTCCGTCATATTATTATACGATGAATCGAGAGACCGCAAAGCACTCGAAGCCGCCCCGATCTATAGGGCGATTCAATAATCAACACCGTTCCAAAAAAATAAAAAATAATCAACTATATGTAATCCTTTGTTTTTTTAAAAATACGGAACCATATTTATTACTCACCAAATATAGTTTTAGTTTAGAATTGTTAAAAAATCCTACCCTCGAAATTACCTTAATTTTCCCTGCGCAATTTTTTATTTTTCTTGTACGCTATTAATTCTTTTTTCAGGCATAAAAAGAGGAAGTACCTACGGTTTTTGTTGGTTTTAAAATTTACTTTAAAGACTTTTCTTTCAGCGACAAGTCCTACATAATTTTATAAGGGGGGTAAGAAGCGAAAAAAATCATTAGCCCTCGTGGATATTGCAAAATATTTACCAGATGCTTCTGATCGACAATGTCGGCGATATAATAACTTCGATTTAATATGAAATAGAAGTAACGCGTAATTGTAAATTGAACCATGTAAATGGAAAAAGCCTCATCTTTTGGGTATAATTTTAAATTAAATTAAAAAAAGATTTAAAAATAGTAAATACACATCTATTGTAACTTATAAGTATTGATTAAAAAAAAACGATGAATTTTTAACCAAGAAGATCGCCCACAAAAACTACTTTCTATCCACAAAAACGTTTTTCCAACAAAATACATAAAGTTTCAATTAAAATGTTAAATTTAGAGTTAAACAAAACAAAACTTTTAAAATGGAAAATATTTAAAACTATTAATTTTAGATGTTCATTTTGTTTGTCTACTGGTCTATATCAATGTTATTAAAATATTGATAAATCTTAAGATTGTGAAAAAATGTCTCTAT
>JAAAKG020000017.1:609375-672861 GCA_010014905.2 Druon quercuslanigerum
AACTTGTTAAACATGTAAATTTTGTTTATAATTTATATAGTCTTTTTAATATTTCTCTTATAATATATAATTTTACAATCAATTTTTTCTATTTAAAAATATTGTAAGCATGGATATAACTATATGCTGATTTCATATGTAAGCTAGCAATTGTGAAATTTTATCATTGAAACATGAATCAAAAGCGAATAAGTCCATTTTCAACATGCAATAACTTCGAAAAAATAACTTCTTAAAACTAAACAGGTTTTAAACATTTTATTTATTCAACAGCTTGATAGATTACAATAGCCTATTTTAAATGAAACTTTTATCAATGGATTTTAAGCTTCAATGACTAACTCAAGTATATTTATCACGTTTTTACACAGAGACAAATTTCAAGAGATTAATGCACGGAAGCGCGTGATTTTAGAGCTACAATTTTTACGTGATGTAAAGTCTCGGACTGTGTGATTTAAAAGCACAGAATTCTGGACCTGCGTACAAAGGGTCGTGGTCTAATTCTTGAAACTAATTTGTAATTGCAGACATCAGTTATAAAAAATATTGTATCATCTTTTGGCATTTTGATTATTTAAGCGAGTTCAAGTAACATTTTAAATAAAATTAGATAAATTAAAAATGTAAAATAAGGTTAGATAATAAAATATTATGAGTAAATCCCCACTTGGATCATTTTATTTATACAAGCGATCAAGCATCATAATAATTAATAAGTTGCGCAATCTTAATGATGCAATTTTATGAGTAAATTTCAAAGTGGATGAGAGGATGAGGACATTTAGGTTAACGAATAAGTACACATAGTATTATTTTTAAATTAATATATAATTTTTAATCATGTGGATTTTCGGAGGGCTTGGGGCCAGAGTGTACAATACAAGCGATACGAATATGATTCTCAGGGGGTGAGAGGGCCTACCAAGGCCTTATGTTATTGCTTTTTTCAAGGGGCCCATTTTTAGAGCGCAGGGCCGTGTGCTCTGGAAGAAATCAACGAGTTGAGCAAATTCTCAATAAACAGAGGACGAACTCGGTCCGGCTTTAAAAACCAGGCCATTTAACGTACACGGCCCTGAGCTGTGCCCTTTTGCATTTCAAATAGTTCTAAATATTTTTTGTGCTGATCGTGTCCTTTCACTTTTTGTCGCAATTTATAAACCGTTTTTTTTCAATTACTTTTTCCGCACTAAAAAGACAGTCATAGAGTTTCACGGATTCAGAACCGCGGTCTCGGTTTCTAAGGGTTTGGGAAATCGTGCATGAACTCAACACTTACATAACATTTAATTTTCACTCAAAATTTACGTGACAGTCAATTGCAAGATGAAGAAAGATTGAAAAATTCTTACTGTCGATTTATCGTACCCTTGGAAACTCGAAAACGTGAATCAGCTGCACCTAACTTCGAAATCTGGAGTAATTAACTTTCCATCATCGTCACATACCGTCAAATTTATTTTTAAGAATCAATTCCGAGCTGCTTTACGTCATAATTTCTCAATTTTTTGAAAACTTATTTACAGTCAATTTTGCATTAAGGTCTAACTTTAACGCCACGAGCCTTGACAATTTTATTTTGAGTGACTTTCATTTGAGAGATGTGACGTGATGTTCGCTCCAAACCTTTCCGAAATATCCAATTGAACAAAAAACAAGGAGGGAAGATTTGGAGCAAAGATGATTCTCAAACCATGAAAGGACAGGTTTCAAGGTTCATATGGGTGATATAATTTGTAAATAAACTTCAATCATTTTTAAAATTAAAATTAAATATAATTGAAACCGTTTCTTGAGCACTGGTTTGAACTTAAAAGTTGTCCTCCCTTCGATTTCGGTTACTTGAAATAAATAACAATATCGACGACTTACACAGGTGCAGCTCTCAGACTATCCTAGTCACTACTAGCTTTTTGTATTCGCCGGTTTTTTTGAGACCACTATTTCTAGAAAGAAATCATAATATATTTATATATATATCTATACGTAAACTCCCTCGGCGCATACAAATGATAGACTTTAGTATCTGAAATTCAACTTACTCTGTTCCTGCTCTCAGCGCAGTTTTTTGCTATGCCATGTTTGTGTATTTCTGTTTCTGCCTGTGTATTTCTGTTCGTTTCTATGTATTCGTGAGTATAATGCGCGATTGTTCGATGTGTATTCTCTAAGAAGACTCACGCGAGTTGATTGAAGATGTAACCGACGTCCTATTACATGATTTGCAATAATCTACAGAAACCTCTACTTTTTATAAAATTTACAAGTCATATTGTCATTTCTGTCAACGTGATGTCAAACGTTCCACACACCAAAATTTAATAAAAAATTTCTTTAAATTCCTGGATTCTGAGATTTTTATTACATTTTTTACAACAGGAAAGATAATTTTGCCAATCACGTTAAAAGAAAGAACAGTCAACTCCGAATTACGAGTAAAAGTTTGAAAATTACGATTCATAAAATCATGAAAAAGGAAAGGGTTCATGGAAAGCATGCGCCTTCGAGAATCTTCCTTTTCGCTTTTTTATCACATGACGACACTTAAGTGCAAGACTCGAAAATCGGTATTTACGAGATTCGAGTACCGTTCTGGACGGGACCATCAAACATCCTACTCAAAATTAGCCTCATTTTTAGCATGTTTTGATTACTTAATATTCTTTTCTGAAATCTGGGAATCCATGATTATGAATTTTTGAAAAATCCAATGCTATTTCGGAGAAAGATAAAGATACTTATTTAAAAGAAGAATTCGATAAAAAGGAGGGAGCTGAAAGTAATGTGAAGCACTGTGATAGAAGAGAAATCGTGAACCCCTGTTTCGAAAAATTCAAACTCCAAATTATTTTCTTTTTGAGCAGGTTAAGGTTTGACAACCCGAGTTCTGGCGCCAAAATTACCTGCAAACTCATTCATAATACTGAATTTCAGAGCGCACTTGACCACTGGTTTCATTTAGTAAAAATTATTCTTTTTGTCACATTTAAATTATTTATAGTTCCAATTATTTGAAACTGGCGCCTATTGTTTAGCACTAGCACCATTTATTAATCGCCAACAATAATTAGTTAGTACAGGTGCCAATCAGTTGGGACCGACACCAAGTATGCAATTCTAGCACCAATAAATTGGAATAGACGCCAAGTATTTAAAAGAAGCGCGAGTTACTTGGAACAGGCGCCGATTATTCAGCAATAGTGCCCATCATTTGAAACAGGCGCCGAGCACTTAGTTTTTGCTCTACTCTTTCAAGACACCAAGTATTTAGTACGGAAGAAACATTTTTATCATAGAAGCCAAATAGTTAGTGAACGCGCTAACATCTTAGTACAGACACACCCACCTTTGAAAAATAGTACGGAAAACAAAATTGAAAGGAATTTGGCTCTGCATTCACTACTTATTGAGTTCGCATGTAGTTGGCGCGCAGCTGACATTCACTCGAAAGAAATGGATGTTGATTATGAAATTGTACCTATTCGTGTGACGTCCCGACGCGACGGATGGACCGATATAAATTTTCGACTCGCGGACGCATCCGAAGAGCGTGCGCTTACTGCGTTGATTGTTACGACTCTAATAATCCATACAATAATATATATTTAATAATTAATACAGAGGATAGTCGTATTTATATTCATATATAATATATATCACTAGGGTACATATGTACAGGGACTGCAAATAGTGGAGGTGCATTTATATATTGCAATATCGTTATAATAGCTTCTCTTATTCTAAGTATTCGCAGGTAGAATTCGACTCTCTTGATCTATTTCACGAGTAAATGTACAGGACACCTTGCAGTGTTCATCTCTCCACGGAAGAAATCATCTTCACTGATAAATTTGATAATCTAGTTAAACCGCGGATATTTTTTATATACACTCACACGAACACCCGGATTTTCGACGACGGGCATCACGTCGAGAACAGCGTCGTTTGTCGCTGATTCCTTGTCATCTCGTTAAATTGCACTTTGTAGTTTAACGTCGTTTTCCGGATGAAGAAAACCGTGACTTCCTACACCTTATTCTGGATCCTACGAGTCATACCGGAAGAATCCTAGTGACGTTTCTCGCACCAAGTGGTCCAACTCCTTTCTCTAGAAAATCCTCGCGGAAAAGACTCTTCCCCAGGGCTACGAAGGTTCGGACGTCGAGTCCGGCTCGAGATCTCTCTCCTCGTCCAGCGAATCCTCCGAATTCGATTTATCCCGTTCCTCGTCTTCGAGGTATTTAGAATTTGTACTGGTCACATGGTCGTTCTCCTGTCACGGACTCCCTCCTCCAGTCTCTGCGTCGCCCCTGTGTCCGGGTGTGAGACTAGGACTTCTTCTCCTTTTCTCCTGGAGTCCATTAACCATATTTTCAATAGACTTCAGGTCCCCTGTTGCCGAAGCTAGACTACCACTTCCTGGCGTGGGAGACCCAGTAGGTGGCCTTGGAGGTGGTGATCTTGGGCTGAGTGTGCGACTTCCTGGAGTGACAGTTTCGAACGCAGATCCGTGCGAGGATGCAGGAAGAGTGTAAGGTGCAAAGCGATGACCCTTGAGCTGATGGAGTGGACTCGCGAGGGGGTGAGGGTAATGAGCGAAAAGCGCTGGATGCTGAGAGGCTGCCAAGGCCAGCTGGGCATTAAAGATCATGCCGGGGGTGACCCCGCCGTGGAGACCCAGAGGATTTGGTGGTATCAGGTGCCCTGGACCTGGATAGAGCCCCGGTACCGGAGGATAGAGGTAGGGCAAGAGCGGTGGATGAAGGGGAGGTCCAACCGAAACGTCCGGCCTTGGTCCTTCCGAAGCCGTGACTTGACCAATTGTTCCACCACTTTCTGATCCTGAGGAATCACTACCTTCCCCTCGCTCACTCGTTCGGTCGTCCCTGTCTCTAGAATGTTCACGTTCTCTTTGATGATGAGTAGGGTGAGGTGTATCAGGTCCTACCACGTCTAGGAGTTTGTCGTCATCGTCCATAACGTCATTTCCGGAGTTGGATGAGCGTCGCTTCTCTGGAGAGGCTGGAGCACCAGAACTTAATCGAGATCCTCCTCCTGAGACCGACAACAGCGCCTGTCTTCTGCAACAACGACTGTGTGTTAGCAATGGTGAAAGGTTGATGGGAAATGTAGTAGATAAAGATGAATGGATTTTTAGATCGTTCCAACAATTATGACATTTGGTATTTATTTCAAGATAAAAATGAGCAAAATATTGATTGGTTGTTCAAGTAAACATTTAGTTTATTATTATTCTTGAAGCTTATATTTAATTCAACTTCAACTGTTACAAATGATTAATTTCATGTTTTGTTTTAGAATCGACTGTTTATATTAAGGGAGAATTAGTTGAAATATTCGTCAACTATAGAAACAGGTGAAAACATTCAGGTGGAGCAGGTGCAAAATACACATCTATTATTTCCTTAATTAGGATTTGTTAGCATAATCACAATAAAAGTTAGCTTCTCTCCCAACTATTTGATTAGTTGAATCATCATTATTTTTTCCCTCCTAGTTCAGAATTTATTTGAAGTATTTTTTTGTTTCCTTATTGATACACGGAAGTATTTAAAAAGATATGTATATAGGTGGAATCTATCTGCATCTGAAAACACTATTATAATGGCTTAGTTGTCTATTCGGTGTAGGAGAGAGTTAGAAAGTGGTGTTCAGAAATAATTAGATTCGTGCACAAATGCGGGTTAATGATACTAAATTCAACATATTTTTACCATATTTTTACACCAGCGACAGACATACTTTCAACAGAAAAACACTATCAAGACCATAATTATCGGAAAGACACAAGCTTCATCAATCAATATCAATTGCTTAAATTGAATCCACCAAGAGGCTAATTCCTAATCGGCCCTTAATTCCATAAATCTAAATTATATAACCAAAGTGATAGGCTCTGCACACAAAGGGATAAAGGGAACTGGGTCGAAGGCGAATCCCCATCGAACAATTGGGAGCAAAAAATGCAAATCACAAGGTATTCAATCTACTTGTTCGAGATAATTATGCTTATAATTTTGCAGAAACCCTAGTAGACTACTTATATTATTATTAACGTCGAAGCGTCGCTTCGAGGGTATTTCAAAGGGTATTTTAGCATCTAGTCTTACGTAAGGTAAATTGTTAAGTGTTCTTGCATAAGTGGATGCTCGTTGAAAAGGACATGTGCTTAGATCGGTTCGAGGGAGTTGAAGCCTGAATGATTGGCTATAGCTTTCGTATGAATACGAAGCAATAATTCTCCGCTGCGGGCGATAAAGAGAGCATTTATGCAAACCCAGTAGCTACTGTCTATGACGCGCGAGGTATTAAATTAATTACCTTAATTGCACCTTCAACGCCTTGCAGCTTCATGCTTCTTTTATTCTATGCGGCTCGCAACTATTTACATAACTTTTATAACACCTGGTTAAAATGATGGGAAAGTATTTTTCCTGACCAAAAATTGTTAGAAAACGTCCTCTCGACTTTCGAAATAATGATTATGGAAGAGTGCCTTGTTTTGTATTGATTTCGATGGAAGGTCGTATCACAAGTTGAATATCTGAATCGCAATTAAGGTCACTTTAGAATCTCCGTTTACCACCTTCAACCCCTATAATTCTCAAGCTCGTGTAAGTCGCAACCAAAGCCGTGTTGGAGACTGTGAGCAGCTTACCAGTCACTAATACCGTGTAATGCGATCAGTACACCCACACCATGTCACATGCATATGCAAGTAACTCGGATCGTGCAACAAGAACACACTTCCCCGTTTTCCGTCACAGGTTCTCGGGTGCGTTAAATCAATAGTGTACCATAGACAGCGTAGCATTTGCACATAAGTTGGTCTCTGCGAATTTCCTTACCGGTCACATGACTCCTCCCACCAAAAAAAAAAAACCAGTTTTGTCATGGTTTCTTAGCAAATCTAAACAAGCGCCAACTATTTATTTTAGGCGATCATTATACGTTACAAAAACAAATAAGATATCATATGCACTAAGTATTTAGCTCAGGTGCGAAGTATTTGGAATAGGTGCCAACTATTTAGGTCAGATGCAAAGAAATTAGCACAAGCGCTATCTTTGTAGTCTAATTGTTAATTATTCAGCTCATTCGCCTAATATTTGATGCAAGCAACACCCAATTATTACAAGCACCAACTATTTATATCAGGAGATTTATTAGTGCAAACGCAAATAGTTGATCATATGCGCCAACTATTTAACCCAAATACTATAGTTATTTATCTTCTGTGTAAAGCAGTTAGAAGAAGTAAAAACAATTTAGCGCAGGTTACAAATACTTGAAAGAAGCATTTTCCGTTTTTTTATAACCAACAAATGTGGTCAAACTTTTCTTAAAAAATGGAAAAACAGATGTACGGCACATCAGTTAAAATACTTAGCTAAAAGAAAAGATTTCAAAGAAAAAACTTTGTTATGGCTTCTTTTCAGGCTCTCTCTTCCATGATAAATTTTGTTTCGCATGAATTTCTCGAGCAGCGAAAAATCAGGAAGGCGCTGGATTTGATAATTTTGGGAAACTATGCAGCATCGAGTAGATAAAGAAGAGAGTTAATCGAGAAAATATGCAAAGTGGGGTGCGTCGTGGTGCTGCCTAATTAGAATAAGGGTTAGTTTTGGCTTATGGTTTTGGTTAAGGGTGGTCGAAGCCACCAGGAAGCTAGATATAAACCGAGAGGGCGACGAGAGGGGCGAGGTTGGAACATAGCCAATCATCAGATTAGCATACTGATGCTCAGGGGCGTCGCTGTCGTGAAGGTGGGGTTGGGGGTGCTACTTGGCAGCTTTGATATTCATATTACCAACAGTCCTTGTCGGACAAGTCGGCTTTTATATCACGAAATTTCTAACACCAAAGGAAAGGTAAATATGAAAATAAAAAAGTTAATTCAATCTACCTTACTAATATTTTTGAAATATTTAAGAACCACTTTGTACAACTTCTTTTCATGTTTATATATTTTTTAATTCGAGCTATATGAACTAAATTATGTAATAATTTATTTTATCAGACTTTAGGCTCCTGCTGTAATGCCTGTAATTGAAAATGATGTCAGAATACGGCTTTCAATTTGCATTAATTATACGAAACGCGCTGATTAACTGCAAAGGGTGATAAGCCTGCCGATGTTTAATCGATAATACTATTTTTTTGATTGCCGCCTTATAATATTTTCACTCGTAAAATCGCGATATTTATTTTTCCGAGTGGGACAGTGAAATTTATTGATGCAACGCAAATCGAGCTTATGAACGCCGACAAGAGTAGCCTGACAGGTGTTTGAAACTCTATAGCTGGGCAATTACGCTCACAGAAATATACAAGTGGTTTAATAAAATTTTAACTCTAATTAGTTCAGTGGTGTAACGAAACACACAGGTGTAGTCGCACGAAGAAGCAAGTGTTTTCATGTACGTCTAGTAGATGTGAAATGTCCAGACTTAGATTGGTATTATATTACTGATTAACTTTGTTTTTATATCCTAGTTTTAGTTTAACTTTATGAGAAAGAAAATTGTCAGAACTTTTATTTAAGAATCATGTATTTTTCTTGGGTGTGGAGTATTTGGAACAGATGACTATTATTTTACAAAAATTATAATTATTTAGATTTTGCACCAAGTATGGGAAACAGCCAACTATTTTGTGGTCGAAGAGTAAAATATTCAACTTTTCTGATCAGTAGTTGAGACAGGAGCCAATTATTTAATGCAAGTGCTAGTTATTTAGATCATTTTGTTAGTAGTTAGAGTTGAAACCAAATATTTATTACAAGCGCTAACTATTTAGTACACATGCTAGTGTGTTAGCTCATAATGGCCCATTAGTTATAACAATGATCATCTATGTCCTAAATAGTTGGCACCTGTTACTAGTAAACGCGCCTGAGCTAAATAGTTGGCACCTGTTTCAAGTATTTCGCTCCTTAGCTAAATGGTTGTCGATTGGCGTCTGTTCCAACTTCTTCGCGCCTGAGGTAAATATTTGACGTCTGTTCCAAGTACTTCGCGCCTGAGCTATATAGGTATCGCCTGTTTCAACTATTTAGCCCCTGGGCTTCAAATTTGGCACTTTTCTCCACTACCCTACGCTTGATATTTAACTTATAGTCGCAGCATTTCAAGGTTTTCTTTAGAACCAATGATTGTCGCGAAGGTCTTTTTAGGGCTTATCTGGGGTTGGAGGCGTTTTTCGTCACTGGCAGACTGTCAAGTAGATACTGGGCTCTGTAATTTAAAATGCAGACGGGAAACCACTGAAGAGAATTCGCACTCGCGTAACCCCTGACATTACCTAATCCAAGGTCGACCATGGGGTCGAGCCTCGTTCTTGGATCGCTTTGAACGAACCGATCTCTTCTACTTTGTCGGGGCTAAATGTACAGGCAGAGTAGAGTCTGTTAGCCCGGCGGCCGAAGACAGAAGGGTGCTTACAAGGGATCGGGAAGGGTGAATGTAGCCGCAAAATCGAAGGGCTGATTATAATTCAGTGCGACAAGGGACAACACCACCGCGACGATGATACTAATAGTCGGGCGAATCCGCGACGACCTTTCAAAGAGAGAGCAGAGAAAACCCAGGGCATTTTAATTCCAGCCTAATTAAGTGCACATCAGAGCAGAAACTCGCCTACGTAGCGAATTTCGTGGAAAGGCGATTAGCAGGTGTGATAAGGTGGCTTAAGTAATCATGTTACTAAACATCGATGTATCAGAAGCAAGGAGAGGCTGCATAATTGTTAAAAATTCTAAAGCTTCTACTTTGACATTTTGATAATTTCATCTTTGTGGATTTTTGCTTTTTTATACTCTTTCTTTTTTTATTGATTGTTTTATCAGTCTTAAAAATTGACCAAAGAAGACATTAAATTGAGTATAACGTGATGAGCAAAAAGAAGGGTACTATTAGATGGATTCTATGCATACTAACGTAACGTCATCAAACTCCACTTGAATTTTCACCCCGCTCTCAATGAAATTGAAATGGGTTTCATTGGTGGTAGCAACAATAGCCCAGAGGGGTGCCTGACATAAGCTCATAAACTTGCAATATTGAATACAAATGGATGCGTCCGTCTAGGCTGCGGGCGGGGTGCAAATGAGCCCTATGAACCAACTCTCAGTTCAGGGGTGACCCGCTAAAGTCCCGATATAACGACCATGATATATAGTCTAGAGGTTCAAAAAAGGCCTTCCAGTGCATCAATCAGCTTTAATGAGGCGAGGTGATGAAGAATGAAGAAGATTTTAAGTTTTGAAAGCGATACTTACTTTTTCTCTCGCTTCCCCGCGCCAGTATCCCGAAATCCTTTCGCAAAGGGGTTGTTGTCGATCTTCAATTGCGTGATCTGAAAAATAAAAAAATGAATTTCTATAGTAATTGATACAAATAACCAAACGGTTGTACATACAAAGCCTATACTATAAATTAAAGTCATTCGAATAAATTTTAGGCTTTCGAGTGAACTTGATATTAACGCATCCTTTAGAATTATTAATAAGCATTAATAATCTTATCAAATTTGGAAAACAGAATGACTTCTTTTCGGCATAAGCACAAAGAACGTTGTCTTTTCTCTGTATTGCGTTCGGTTTTATTTCTATCCTGTCACGATGCACGAATACGTATAGCTGATATAATCTGGCCCAGTAGCGTCGCGTTTCGTGAGAGATAATTAAATGAGGAAGAGGAATCACAAGGGAAAAAATCGAACAAAGGCGAGCCTTTACGATCGGGCGAATGATATCAAGGAGCGGCGCGTGTGTAAGTGTACCAGAAATAATGCGTACCGAGAATGCGACGATTCCCTGAAATGAAAGCTCTATCGGCGAGAGCAGATATTAATTAGCACGACTGTAAAGTACTACGCGATACGAGATTAAACTCGATAGTTTCGGTTTGAATGAAGGAGCAATTGTCCGTACACGTGTTGCAATTGCACAGAAACGAAATGTAGATTTCGAGTACGAATTTTATTTTTAGATGTTCCGATCAAAAGGTCTTGCGGCTAATTTTGTGGAATAAAAATATAATCTGTTTTCCTTGTTTGCTATTTCCAAACTTCAAATGTATATTCAGTTTAATTTGGAGGATTAAACGCCCGTTACTTTGAATTTAAATGTTTTCGAATTTAGAGGGTTACAAATATTTAATATTCTCTCGCTATTTAATTTAGATTTTAGATATTTTAGAATTTTAGTATTAACATTGTTTAAAAGGCATTATGTCTTTGTTGAGTTTGAATTAAAAGATCTTAAAAATAATACTTTATTCACTTACTCCACAAAAAGGTAGGGGTTTTTAAATTCCAGTTTATTAATATCTTTTCAATCTCTCTAACTTTGATCTAGTGCTATTGGCCTTAAATTATAATTTTAAAGTTAAAGATAACTAAAGGTCAGTAAAAGTGCTTCCTTTTGGAGCTTTAAAATCGGGTGCGGCTTATAATCATGTGCAACTTTTAAACATTTTTGTCACTATTTCGAGCTTCGAAAATCAGGATGCGGTTTATAATCGTGTAGGGTTTATACGCGCGTTATTGTGGGTTTTTAGAAGTAGAGAGATTATTGGTCAATTAATAATTCATTATTCACTATTAGGATATTATTGAATTTAAAAAGTAAAATTTTTCATTTTCAATCTTCCATGACTGCCTAATGTTGAAATTTTAACACTTTGAAATTCATAAACTAAAACTTTTCTGTTTAGTTTTTATATAGTTCAAACAAAATGGTCCTAAATATAAATTTGTATTACTATATTTATAAAAATAATTATTATTATTTACACGAATTCAGTAAAATTTTAATTTAACGATATTGAATTAATACGAAAACTTTTTAAAATTTTATTCTGGAATATGATAGCTTTAATAAAATTTTAATTTCATAGTTTTTTAAAATTTAACAAAGTGTCTACACGTTTAAAACCCCAGATACTCGTACCGAAATTTTAGTGCAAATAGCCACGGCCTATACTTTAAATACAATATAATGTAAAAAATCGTAATGCCATTAGGATCATTGTTTATACAGAATTTTGATAGCTTTTAAACTCTTAAAGAGAAATATTTTTAGGCTCATATAATTAATTTTGAAAGAACTTAGGCAATCACCAAATGATCCTTCCTCTGATTTTCGGCTGACTAATAAAAATAAAATCAAGTAGAAATAAAGTAAATTTTTCGATCGAAGAAACAAATTCCCGATCCTAAATAACACACCCTGTTTTGCGTTTAATGTTACAATTCTTTCTACCTTAAAGTATTAGCCATAAGTTTGGCAGTTAAAAAAATAATATTTTTAAAAAATGTAAAAAAACTCACCTTTTCGTTTTGATAGGCAGTCACTGCGATAAATTCCGTTTCCTTGAAGACATAACTTCTAAACGTGGAATAAGGGAGTTTGAGGATGTCGTTGGCTCGAACGAGATGAAACCTCGGCTGGTATTTGTGCATGGAATTCAATATCGTCTGTAACAAAAAGAACCAGAGCATACATTGGGACAGACTGTTTTATACTTGATTCCACATATAAATTTCAAGCACGTGCTGGTCAACTATAATGCAGGCATATTACTAATTTAAACATTGTCTCAAAATCTGCGATTGATATTTTCGATTTAAAAGAAATAGTCGGTGAAAGTATAGTACATATATCGCAATAGTGCTACTAACTACCATGCATAAAGCAGTATATTAATGCGTCACTAAACCTGTCTCATGCATCGAGAATTGCCTCTGAGTCACTCTGCAGAAAAAGTTTTATTACCACCTGTGCCATGTGCATGATTGAAAAAAGTCTGATATTAAAATTATTACTATGATGATCACTGAGCATGAACTTATTTCTAGCTCATCGCAAGTTTCTAATTTAAGTATACGCGTAATGTAGTACCGAATAAAACCCACAGAGGTCGGTAAATATCGGCAAGAGGAATCTGCTATTTTTTCCGGAATTCCTTAACATTTTACATTCAGGTTATTGAGGTCACAGGGGACGGTTTTATCTCGTCTACTCTTTTCTTTATCCAGCAAAGAATTTGCAAGATCAGGGAGCCTCGGGAGGAATATATCTCTTTTCTCGAGGCGTCCACAGCAAGGAACGCATCCTGAATAATGAAGGAGGAAAAATGGCGACGAGAGGAGAGAGCAACGAGAGCCCGAGTATTATGCAGATATGGGCGGTCGTCGTCGTGGTTCGACAATGGTAATGACCGAGCTTGACAATCACCTCGAGTACTACCATGCTCGTACCTCCCATAGATTCGCAAGCGCGAATTGCACCCCACGTTGGTTTATTTCCGCCACTGGAGGATTGACCACCATTACGAGAAGCATAATTTATTCAACGACTATCGCTTCTCAGGGAATGATCGATTGGCAGACATCGTACTCTCAGGCCACCCAGGATCGTACGATCAGAAAATCTCTTCCTCTTTCACCAGAGACGAGATATACATCGATTGAACGTTCACTGCATATTGAATCACTTATCGATGTATCACTGCTGATTCAATTCCAAACTTTCTCACCAAAGAATTTGCAACAAAAACTTGTTTCGACCACCAAGGGTTTCAATAGCCCATTAGAATTCGTCGATTAGAATTCCAGTCGATTAGAAAGGTGAAAAATGATTATTAGAAGATTGAGTCTTTTATTGCTACGGTAATTATAAATGTCCCCAAAAACGTTCTCTTAAATAGAGAACATAATATTTCTTTTTAATAGCAGAGAACTTGTTATTGCGTTATTTGTTAGCGAGCACTGAGCTTGCGTTACTTACTGCTGTGATTCAAGGCACTAAAGTGCAAGTGCTCTGAGTAGTAAAACAGAAATGGGCTAAGTAATAATACGGATCCTCACCTTATTCATAGTATTGTAAAAAAATAGTACAATACTCGTGAGAAAGATATTGGCTAAGTGCAGGGAAGGCTTCTGTAATTTATGTATCAGCTTCTGTTTATAAAGGCTTTTCATTGAAAGAAATCGTTTTTTCGTATCCAACTCAAATAAGGAATGTTTCGAAAGTTAAACCTAAATTTAATGATTGAAGAAAGAAAGATTTTAATGAGAAGAACATTAGTTTCCTGGTTAAAAAACAGTGGCAGTATCAAGACCCAGGTGCGTTTGTGATGCAAAAGCGTTTCTGCTTCTTCCTCTTATCTCCTTTCGGGGCTCACGACTGCCCAGAAGCGACTAACAAGATTACGACCGACATTCTGGCCTAGGAACGGAGGTTTCGCCTGGGGCCGATAAATCTATTTATGCGCTACCGGTTCAATGGAAGGAGGATTCAGCTGCTTTCGTGTGGGTAATTGCCGACCATTGTTCCATGGAGAATTACTTTTATGAGCGTCCGTTCTTCCGGCCGATCCGTACATCCTATAGGGTGCAATACGGCCCAGCGTTCGGCCATTACGAGCGGCGATAATGGCATCGGCACACGGCGAGTGCTCGCCATTCATAAAGCCTTATTCTAAGTAAACACGTAATCATGACCGTGGCAGTAATGTACGCTCGTTGGAAGATAAAACTTTTGATGATAAACGCTGCTTTTAAAGAGCCGTTAGCCATTCAATGCTTTCTCGATGTCCGGCAAAACAGATCCTCAAGACTCCACTCATTCCGTGCGAAAGAAGCCTCGCCGGAAGCCGTCCGATAGAGAGGGATGAGAAATGTGTGAGAAAAGCAGCGTTCCGGGAGATAGTCCCAATCAGTCTGAAAACAAAGAGGTCTGCTGTTGTTGAAGCCTTGTTAGGGTCTTGAAGAGATCAAGACGGATTCAGAAATCATCACTTAAACTAGAATCAAACAGAGGGATTTAAGCTGGCCATCATCAGGAAACCTGACCAACCTCAGCCGTCCTCCCTCTCTTGGAAGACATCAACATCTTGCAATTTGATTTCGAGACCAATTATCGTCTCGGAATGAACTTAACAAGACTACCAGTAATAAATATAATATCCGAGGAGCATTACTTGGCGGTGAGCCACAAAGGGAAATAATTAGCGGGAAGATAGGCTAATCTAGGAATTTGTCATTAGACTATCAAAACCAAATGCTTCTGGCATCGATTCCCCCTCGACCTGAAAATCTTCCCGGCGAATGGACGACGCTCGAATAACTCCGCTAGCTGGGAAGTATGTGCGAACACGGGGAGCAATTAGTATTTCTCGGGAGACTATCTGCACTTGCGCAGCTGAAATGCGTCGCGTCGCTCGGTAGCTTTTGCCGGTATGGTAGAGGAACGATGGAAAAGAAGGGAGAAGATGGAGGCGGAGGTGAAGGTGGAGGTGGCTCCGGAGAAGGGGTGACAGGGGAGGTCGGAGCGGTGGCGAAGGCGAATGAAACCAGGATCAGGAGCGTCGCGTATATACCGACTGGTATGTGCCGCGTGAATTGACCGAGCAGATAAACCCCAGGAAAAAGAAGAGATTCGAAGGAGAGCGCGGAGTCCTGGCACACAGAAGCCGACGCGGCTAATGACTCTGTCCGAAGTAATCTCGGGGTGTTATCTGTCCAGCTACCTGAGGCCCACCTACTTAGAATCACGAGCCCGAGGTGCTTTACGACCGATCGGCTTCGAACCGTTCACCCTGACCAGATAGACGCCGGCGTCCATCTTCCTCGGGATCTTCCTCCTCTGGGGAGACAAACAGCGAACAAGTTCGACCAACGTCATTACCGGTTCCACTTCCCGAGATAAAAAACGTGTAAGGCTTGGAAACTCAATCTCTTAGTCTTGGAAGACCAAATTTCTGATTCGAATGCTTGAACTGATGAGAACCTGAAATTCTGGGTTAAGAATACTTAGGCTGTAGTCTAGGATTCAGGCTGACTTCTTGTTCACATAGACCAGTTTAAAACGAAATCCTTTATATTACTTTATATACAGCAAAAAGGTTTCTATTAGAGAGTTTTCTCTCGGAAAGTAAACTGAAGAAGGTTTGACACCTGAAGATAAGAAATTGCAACGAACTTAAAACCAGGAATTTGGTAACGCGAGGGTGATTGTACATATTAACATCAGCTTTACCTCAAGGTAAGTCAAAGAAGTTTCTTGGGGAAGAGACAAAACTTTTATAAAAAGTTTAAGACAAGACTTGCGCTTCATAGGCAATATTGCAAGGAAAAAGCGGTAAAAGAAAGAGGGAGACGGCCCCTTTCACTTTGAGGGTTAAGAAGTTAGCTGATGGTCCATGGATTACTTAGACTCCGGTACATGAAGTAACTATGTAGTTAGTTCGACACGAGCGCACTCAGACTTTCGAGTTTGTATGGAAGGAATATATAGACGTGAGAGGTTTTTATTAAAGGGTGGCGTGGTGCCAAAGGTGGCGCCACCTTGGCAGGAAGCGGCAGAGAAGAGAAACTTTTAGTACACCCTGGTAACGAGGGGGTGCAAGAAAGAAAAGGCGAGACATCGTCGACAGGGGTGGAACGAGGAAGAGGTGAAAGTGGTGGTAGAGGAGGTGGTTGTGGAGGAAAGGCTGGACGACTAGCGTTCATCCTAGTATCGACCGGTCGAAAAAGGGGTGGATTTTTCTGTCCGTGCAAGCAAGAGGGGGATAGATAGAGAGAAAGCATTGTGGACTCGACCCTGCCACCTTCGCTCCCGTATAATACCGCCTCCTTAATTGCAGTCATCGAGGGACAAAAGTAAGGCCACATCAGCTTATCTAGTTGATGTATTATAACTATAAAACCATGGGATATCCATCTTCGGGAAAATCGAATTGAACAACTTGGTTCCTGAGAGTTCCGAGCCTCATAGCCGATAGTCCTTAACGAGGCCTAATCAACTAGACCGCCATGCAGGCCGAAAGGTCAAACTTAGCCTGAGTCGACAACCTCGCTTAGAATACTAGACAAGGCGACTGAACTCTGGGCGACGAAGATTCATCTTGTTTTACGAGATGCTCCTCGGGAGAGACAAATCTATTCATTTTATACTCCTCTAGAGAGTTGAATCCTTATTTGCATTAATACTTTCTTTATGGAAATGTGATTGATTGAAATAATTTACCAAGACTGTATGATTTGTAATTCTCCATTTAAAATAATGATCGTATTAAGATTAGGACCAAAAAGAATTTTGCCCCTCTAAAATTGTTTTTTTTTTTTTTAACAGAAAAAGGGAACAACCCTAGATAAGGAAATGACTGTAATTCCACAGACCCTCGGCAAAGTGAGACCTTAATTTCATAAGCACCTCTACTTGATGTGGAATATTATTCCTTAGCTTATTTCTTAGAAGCAGGAGTGGTGAACGTTGAAAATTTAATGTCGAGCGAATAGTCAGAGCACGATATATTTTTTTCAGTGGTGACTGTCTAGTAGCTGTATATAATATAGTCTCGGCGTCAAGGGTGAGTTTTTTCTTGATTTTTCTGCGGTAAAACTCGCGGAGGGAACGTTAAACGGAAATCAGCTGGTTGCTTACAGCGGATAGTACAAAAGACGCCCCTCGGGAAAACTCTTTGAGGCGTATTCAGTCGATATCTCGAGGAAATATACTTCAGAAGCTGGGAAATGCCATAAGGGCCCGTGAGAGGCAAGTGTGAAATTGATATAGAGTTCGATAGCAACTCAAAAGGAGAATTAGGAATACATTCGAGTTTACATCCTATTCCGAGAAGTGCTTTTCTGGAAAACACCTTCTTCTTGATGTTACCGATCTGAAGGGAAATCATCTAGAAATAAGGGTGGCAACTGGACCGGAAGACCATGAAAACTGGGAAATGACAGGGATTTTTTTAGTTCTTAATTTTAGTACAAAACTTATTCGATTAATTCAAATATGACTTCATATGATATAAAATAATGTAAGATTGAACGAGTTAGTCTCCAAACTCTTTAAAGTGGTTAGGAATTCCAACTTTTTATTTTCGTGCTTTAAATTGTTTAATGTTAAAGACTTGCTGCGAAATAGCTTTAGATTTCATAGCTTTTGTTTTAACTTTTTAATTTAAATCTCATTAAATTTTCTATTGGTTATTTCGAAACGTCTGTAATTTGAAAATGTACACTTGTTCACTGTAATTTATTTGATAAGCAAATGCAAGTAATTGCAATACAGTATATAATAATGTAATAATTATTATTTCTTACTCTAGAGTGTTTGAAAATCAACAGTTATTATTTGAACCTTTTCTAATATCCTTAAAAATTCAATAATTTCAAATTAGTATATTAAAACTTCGACAGCATCAAATTGGAAGAATTAAAAGTTTTGCCATTTAAAGATTGAAGCTTCTCATCTTGGAAATAATATTTTTAAGATTTTGAAATTGAATCCTTTTATATTCGGCAAATTTACTATAAATTAAGGCCCGTAATATTTGTGCGATTTTAAGTTTGAAGTCGTTAATATTAGCCAGACGCATTCGAAGCTGAACTTTGAATTGAAAGTGTTAAATAATTATTTATTATAGCATTTGTAATTGTTTGATTTCATTTAATTGAAATTGTTTAAAGTTATAAAATAAAAACCTTTTAATAAATCTATTATTATTAAATCAGAATAATCAAAATCAAACAACTTTAGATTTCAATTTTGAAAATTTTTCAACTTTCTGTAAGATACATTTCAAGTTTAATAAATGTTCGTGTTATTTAACAATTTTAGAATAAAATACTTCACAGATGAATCATTTTCGATTTTAAAACCTATGAACCTAACACTTTATAATAGATAGTGTATTGAATTTTTCAAAATCATAAAATTTTACTTTAAATTGGAAGAAAGAATTTTTTAGAAAAAACGATCAAATTAGGATGCTTAGATTAGAAAATTCAGCATGTTTTTGTTTAAAATCAATTCGTTCAAAATTGTGAAATTTAAAAATTAAAGCTTTTTAATATCTGAACGATAATCAATTTATTACATTCAAAATTGAATAAATTAGGTTTGAAAATTGTGAAATTTCAAACTGACAGCTTTGATAGCTGATTATTTAAATAAGACAATTTTAATCGCTCAATATTATATTATTTCTAATTGGAGGTCTTAATATTTCAACAATTTCGAGTGCTTTATATTCAATGTTTAAATTTCATGTCTTAACTTTGAAAAAGCTTGGTTTACAAATATGTATATTGAATTACTTCTCTATTTCAATACTTCAAAATAAAAAGTGTTCAATTTATATTGATTATCTAATCATTATTTTTTTTTATTATCTAATTACAAAAGCTTCAAATTGGTTACAAGTTGAGTTTGAAATCGTTAAATTTATAATTCTTCGAATTTAGAATTGTTCCATATTATATTTGTAATATGGAGAGTCTTTTTTGAATACTTCCAATTTGAACATTTATTGAGAACATGGCAATTTGCAAAGGTTCTATCAAAATATATAGCAGGTTCCTGAAAATTTGCGAATGAAGTAAAAAAAAGAACCCTTGGATTTTTTCTCATGTTCTTTTATTTCCAGTCTCTCATTAGGCTGACCAACAATGGTGCTGATTGAAATCGGCAATTCTGATTTATCTCGACCTTTTGCCGCATTGGTATTGCGGTGACACCCAAAGATTTCCTTCCGCTCGAAGTGTTTGGACCCTGTAATTTTCTGGTCGCGGGTCAAACGTAAAAAAATCTGAAAAAGCCCGTCGAAACTACCCTACGTGGCTCCTCCAATACTGCCAACGACAGAAACCACCCCTTCGTTTTCAGTTCATCTTATTGTTCCCAGCGACCCGGCCAACCGAAATCCTCGATAATCGTTCTCTCCACCCACTGCTATGCAGAATATAAATTTTCCCTGCCTGAAATTCTAAAATACATTTTTTGTCTAGTATCCGGTTTCTCAGGCATATTCTTTTAAATATACATTTGATAATTAAAAGACGCGTAATTGTTTACGTTCCTTCTCGGGATTTAAATAACCGCAAAGTACGCACTGCGTATGCTTTAGTATAGATTAGTTGACCAAAGAGTGCGTTCAATCAACTTCGTGATTTTTCATTGTGTAAAGGTCAGTTTAGATAAAACCTTTCCGATAATGTGGCCTCGTGATGAAGCAGAAATACGCTTTTTGACCGGTTTGGACCAATTTAACGGCAATTTTTCGAACATCGATCATCCCTATCACAAAAGAAAGGACAGCTGATGCCGCAGTTTCACTTAAAACTTTGATTCCGCCTCGCTTTGTTATCTTAGAAGAAGCAGATAAACAGGTCAATTTGTATACGCGATAAAAGCTGCCCCGGAGGCGTCTGTGGAGACAGAATAAAATATTGACTTGACACTCCTAATTCAGAGATGGATTCACTTTACAATAGTGTCCCAAGCAAATAAGATTTTTGAAATTTTCATTTGATTTGAGTGTGATGATATAAAGTAATAAATTTCAAGAAATAGAAGACATAAATTGGCAGTTTGAACTCAATTAAGTTAATCGTGAATGTTTAATATTTGAAATGTCGGTTCTATAACCCCAGGGTTTAAATCAATCGTTTCTTTCTTCTTTCAAAGAATGACTTACTTTTTACGCGAACTCTATAGTTACTCCGTTCATTTTTTTCTTACTATCTCTAACTTACGATAACCCCGAAGTTCGAAACGTTCTGTCATAATCTGTCCTGCAGTCGTCTGCCCGATAAAATAATATCACCAAGACGCGTATACGCGCTAACTAGCAGACGTAACAATGACAATAATATATGTCTTTATTTACAGTGAGGAAAGGTCACTTGAAAATGAATATTTATTTTTCTATTATTCTGGTAGATTGGCGCTATTTTAAAGGACTTTGTAAGGCTGTCAAATTCAAATATTTATACTTAAACTTTTTTTTTAACGAGCTAAGCTTATAGTAACGTTGTATTGACTTCACATATATAAATATTGTAATTACTCAATCCGTTAACAAGCCCACCGGAAATGCTACCGGTATCACGGTAGCTAAGTTCGACCCTGGAATACTGTAATTTCCAAGATTCTGAGACTTTGGATATTTAATGCACATCAAATGCTTATTTTAATTATCTAATATATAAGAGCATTGTATTTATTTGTGGGCTCTTGGACGTCAGGCTGTCTGTTATTTTTCCAATTCAAACTTCTTCTGTTCTCACTCACGGACTTTGTTCAAATAGAGAAAAAAAATTCTTTCAAATTTTAACCATATCCATTTTAACCCTTTCGTAAGCCACTTGAAAACATACGCGCAAGTTGCTAAATTTTCGCCTAAATCATTTGTCCACTGAGAAGCAAAAGTCTTCCTTTTAAAGCGAAAAAAGTAGTGTAAAAAATTAGAATTCTCTAATTTTTCAAACAAGCATCCCATAAAGTATAAGCCATAAGGTATGACTAAAAATGTTATTTTCTGTACCTATCAATAATTCAGGTACACATTTTGTGCAGAAATATTGCTCATGTCTACAACAGAATTGCAATGGTAAATAAATTTTAAATCCCTAAAAAAATATAATATGAATATATATGAACAAAATTCTCTCGTACATAGCAAGTATGAGATAGTAATAAGCAAGTTTGTTTTCAGAAAATAACTAATTTCTTAATTTGCTAACGTAATCCTCTCTCTCTTGTTAGGAAAAGCAATATATGCATATATGCAAAAGCCGTCATACACAAAGTTTGTACAAACTTTAATATGTCGTCCGTCCTTCTAAAGAAATGATTCATTTCCCCCACTTTTCCATTAGAATCCTCTCAAACTTGACAAGACAGTCAATTTCCTTTTTTTTTTAAATTACAATAATTAATAACACCACAATATTGAAAAAATCCAATATGGCGGCATTATTTAATGCTTTGAATAAAATATAAATATAGTAATAAAATAAATTTGTATCTTAAATGTTAGTAAAAATTTCAGTTTAGTATAGTTCGTTCATTCCTTTAGCAATAATATTTCTTAAAATTATTACTGTTCATTAAAAAAAATTGCTTTTTCATAGGCCTGTTGGCGAACAATCCTTTGTTACAGTGCGATATCCTCATACTAAATTTGTATTGTTCCGGTACAGAATAATTTGTTTGTATCAAGGATTTCTTATTCTTATTCAGCGTCTCTATATCTCAGAAGAAAGTTTTTATTTTTATAAATAATTGAAAATTTGATTTTTAATCACTACCAAAAGCCGATTTTTAAAGCCTATGAAAATGCTACTTGAAATTTCTTTGCCGATTTACTTGAAATTGGTTAAATTTTTTTAAAGAAACCTTTTCTTATCTGATTTTAGAAACGCAATATCTCAGGAGTAAGTTTCGATTTGTCATTTGAATTGAAGAATACTTTTTTTTATCACAATCCATAGTCGAGCCTTTTTCAGTTTGTGGTACAGAATGTTCTATCGTATCCCTGAAAAATTTCGATTTTGTTGGTTATCTAGTTTTGTACTGCAACCATTCCAATATCGTCGATTATTGAATGGTTTCTAAACAACGATTTTTTTGTTTTTCTTTTTTATATAATGCTTCTGCTCAAAAATTCTTTTATAGTCGTTAACAAGATGTTTTTCATAAAATTTGAGCCTCTATTCTTCATCACAACAGAATATGCGATTTTTCGTAAAAGAACTGATAAATTTCTATATATTTTTTATATACACAACCTTTTTCCCGATGATAAATCTGAAGCCACAGATTCATCGAAATTCGGTGAGCGTAGATTAAATTTTTTCGATGAGTGCAAGAAAACAACAAAGGGCGGCTAGGTTCACCGAAATTTGGTGACTGCAGACAAAATATTTTCGGTGAAATGTCTTTTTTTTAGTCAGTGGAACGAAATCCGCGAACGAGAGTAGAAGAATGATGTTTGATTGTCATCAATTATTATCGATTATCAAATATTATCATCAATATTGTATAAGCGACGCAACAAATGCTGAAATAATTACTCTTTCTTTTTGAATTGGTGGAAAAAAAGATCAAAAGAGAAAGGGAAATTGGTAAGCGTTTATTTGCTGAATGTGAAGAGCTGTGTGATCGGTGGAGATCAGAGGGGCCGCCACGCAAACTTGGCTAATGGACATTCAGAGCGACGCGACGGTCGAAAAGATCCTGGGTCTCGCTTCCTCACTGTTTGTCGTTTGAATGTTTTAGGACCTCTGTTTAACCGACTTACTTACTGCCTCTGTGGAAGACAGCCGCTGGTATTTGCATGACCCCCTCCCCCTGTCCGGAATGCCTATTGGAGACACCTTTTCTCAGCGGCAACTCGGTACACCTTGAGTTGTACGACAAACAAACGTGTACCTATTACGAGAAATCCTATGCACTTCAGAATGTTCTTTTTACGTTCAAGCACATGTATGTGTATTTACGAGTTGAGAATAATATAAATCTGCGCAAGCAACGCTTTTCCCGTCTCTTCAACAGTTCCATAAAATCATTGGAAATCCTGAAAATAGGATTTAATAAGGTGCTGTTTAGTTTGGAATATCACAGAAAATTAATGGAATCACAGGCCCTTTTATTTTAAAGTTTAAGATTAGTATTTAAGAATCCGGACAATTTTCAGAGTAAAAATCATCAAATCTCATCTTCTTAAATAGAATTTAAGCCCTCTGAGTAAATAATCTTGAGAGGAAGGGAGAGCCAATTAAAAATTAACGAGGTGGTAATAAAGAAGAGAGATAAAAACATTCTACGGATGTAGGGTCGAAGATTATAAGGAAATTGAAAAGTATTTTTATCGCTTAAAAAGTTTTTAATTTAGAATCGCTTGTGTAAGATTGTAAAATTGTAGTAGATGTTATACGTTTAACTTTACAGGAAATTATAAATATAGTGACTGCAAAAATGCATAACATCATACTATAGGTTTCTTCAATAACAATAAGTTTTTGAAGTTAGGCAATCTTTAAGATTAGACGTTTCAAATTAATCATTTTAAAAATTGATCAGAATTAGCGTTCTGAACACACAAACTGTTATTTGATATTTTTTTGATTCTATAATTTAAATTATAATTCTAATTAAATAATAAGTACTTATTGACATCTCGGAATGAATTTTCTTCTAAAAATGTCAGAAACTTTTATTCATCAAATTTTTCATAAAAATGTAACTTTTGCCGGTTATATCTTCTAAATTATACGAGAGAAAAATATACTTTTGTCAGTTTTATGGGGAATTAAATGCAGTTTAATTTTTATTATAACAATTCTTATGATCCAAGCCCATCGTGATAAATCATTCCTAAATTAATAATAATATGCCTTTAAAGTAAAAATGTGTTAAATATGAAATATAAACATCAATTTATTTCTTCCAATTATTAAAGTATGTATGTATTTTACGGAATCTGTCAATGTTTCGTCTTCTAAACTTTCATGGGCCTACCTCGCATTTTGTAACTTTTTAATTTCCTCTGAACTCATCATCATATATTCCACCAATTTATTTTTTGTATTAACTGCAGAAAGTCAACTTTGTAATCTCTTACAAATTAAAATACTCGAAAATTTAAGTGAATTTAAATTCGAAAGCAGCTTACGTCTAAACCACCGAAATTAGGAAACTGATCTATTTAAAAAACCTTATAGTGATCACCTCCTTTTGGAAACACCCAAATACTGAAGCGTTGGAATTCGCAATAAAAACCGACCTTTCCCTCGATAATAACGACTTGTTTGCGTCTTCTTATTGAAAATTTAAATAGGCACTCAGCTTCAGGCATTGTTTGACATTGGGGTCAAGGTATACAAAACCCCTGTGGTCCTTACTGACCGTATTGACATTTCTTTTGTGCCATTGTTCTATTCGTCAAGGTCCATCTCTCTCGACTCTAAATAGACCATTTTTCGCCCTACTCAGTAATTTGAAACAGATGTACAAACGTCAATCCGTTAGTGTCGCGTGTCTGCGCATCCGGCGCCATTCACATGGCGCATCTGTCTTCCTCCCGTTCTATGTGATGTAAGGCCGCGATTAGGATAAAACGGATGAAGATCCTGGTGTCGCTTTTGCCTCCAAACGAACATAAAAAAAAGAAAAAAAAAAGGAAACGAAGTCCCCATCATTTCACTTTCCGTCAATATTTACTAAGAAGCCTTTGTTTTCTGTCTTGCTTCTTGTAGTTCCTGGACCATTTCAAATACGGACCTTAATTTCATTCCTTACTTTAAATAATCTCTTAGTCAAATAGTCTCTCCAACATTTTACCTGCCCAAGAAAAAACTGGACTTCTCCTCAGAGGCAATAAATCTCATCAACCTTTTAGCAATATATTTAATATTAGCCCTTTCTCTATTTGGAAGCATTTATCTTAGGTCACAGTCAACTTCAATTTTTCATACATTTAACAGAATATTCTAATTAAATTAAGAGAGCAAAAATGTTCTCAGAGCGGTATTTTTTACAATTAGACTTTGAGGAGAAGGCGGTGGTTTTAAAAAGGCGGAAGTCCGCGAAGGCGCCGGAGATTCCGTGTACTTCGTATTCCGGTGGCGCCAGGGCCAGAAAACGCGTGAAGCAAGAGCAAACGCCACCGCTGGATCGTACAAGGAAATACTCGAGCATTTCGCGTACTTGGGCCAAGTCGCGAAAAGAGGGGCCTCATTATGTTTCGGTAATTAGCCGAATCCAGCGGGTGTTTTCAATTTGCTTAAAGAAGCCGCCTGTATGCGCGTACCGCGTGGATTTCGAGACCTACAGGCCTTGAGACAGACTCCCAGAGAAAGAAGGCAGAGAAAGAATAGAAAAGAAGAAAAATTTCTTGCGAGCGCAACCAGAGACACAAAGAGAACCAGAGTTTGGCACTAAGGGGGGACGTCGATTACGGTGACCCTTTCTTGACAAATTATCCTCTTATAGGCAACAAGATACCGACAATCCTAATTTTTTTTAAATTGCTACAGAGAGTTAATTATAAGTTGAATATTTTAGTCTAATATATAATTCATATTGTAATAATTTTCTGAGACTCTTTCACTAAAAATTTCTTGGAAATTGATGTCTGTAGACATCAAGTCAAACGTGTATTCACACTGGTTCGTTAAACTTCTCATAAAAAGAATGAAACCTCGGCGTGTTACTGCAATTTCGCGCGAGTATCACGCAAGCTTAAAAAGTTTCTCAACGTTTTTCTTCATTGTTATTTCAACTTTTTGGTAATTTTCTTCCTTCAAAATACTTGAATTTATTTTTATAAACATTATTACTTATCCCACTTTGAAGTAGTGAATTAGAAATTCCAGAGTTAAATTAGGAGTTTGAAAAGAATGATTTTATCAATAAAAAACGGTACGCGTGTCACGAAGTGGTCTATTGGGCTCGCGCGAGCGGGTGAGGGAGACAAAAGGCGTCCGGCCAATAGGCTCCCCATTATTGTCGGAATCGTCACCCGGAGGTGGCTCTGATATAAATTATGATTGGTGGATTGATCGAACGAGTGAATTGGGTGGCCGGGAACGAGCGGACGTGGCGAGTGGCTCGGCGTTAAGCAGGAAGCCGTCCCGCCGAAGCGGACCCATTAGCATCCCCCTAACCAGCACATTACATTTTATCATTTCAATTCATTTTTCAATATGGCTGACACTGTGTAGCTTCGGGAGACACCCGCTAATCTCTCGATTAGAATAACAGGACGGAAGCCTTAATTCGCTCGAGACCGATGATAACGGCCATTTTGTCAAGTAGTCCTTATTGAATCCAAGGGCAATCTCCAAATACTCCCTGATAGGTGACTTTCCCAAAGATTATTCATTACAACTACTTGTTCGAGTATCGAAAAATTATATCGTTATCATGTGCAAATGAAAGAGAATCAAATATCCAGATGTTAATTTTTTGCGAGAGGATGAGGAATTAAATAGAATTTAAGTATTGAATTAAGGGAAGCTGGTAGAGGGGTCAATTGAAGCACGAAGATGCATAACAAAGACGTAAGTGTATCTTCCCCGGCTCTAATTTTCATCCGAGTACAAGCATGCATTTTACCAGAGCATAATTAAACATCTGTTTCTCGGGATTCTTGGGAGAGTATTTGTGTGGGAACTTGCCATAAGAAAACACCTGTTCGTATAGATGAGAATTGCGAGATCTTAATATCATCAGTTTTCCGCAGAATGGATGCGAAATTAGGAAAACGCTTGTGCCAACTCTCGCACGATCCAGGGTGGTCCAATAGAGAGGCGACTTTTTACCGGCCTTTCTGGTTGCAAGATATTAAAGGCGCCTCAAAAAGACATAAAACTCTTCTGCACACCTCTCCTTCCTCCTCTCATTATTATTATTTTTTTATCCTTCTCTGCTCTTCTTTCACCTCCACGACGATGGCGAGTTGTAACTCGTAGCCCCGAGCCACAAAGTCACGGAATCTTCGAGATGGAGGGAGGTAAAAAATGGGGAGAGATAAAAAAAGAAGAGAGATGAAAAAGAGAGAGGTAAGGCAGAAGCTCTCTTTTATTTTCCTCTCTACCTCTCTCTCTCTCTCTCTCTCTCTCTATTTCTTTCTCTCTTTCTCTCCTTGTGGATGGCTGTGGAGAAGAGAAAGGACGGAGGAAGGACGGACGAGACGAAGATGGTTACCTTGGTAGGCAGATATAATGTAGCCAGCTGTAGGCAGCGGTAATCACATGTTTGTTTAACCTCCGAAACCCCTCATCTACGTGAGTCCCCCCTCGACCACCTTTTTTGCCCGGCGGACATGGGCCACCCCGAGCTCATGAAACAAAGATTTTTTTTCTCTTTTCTCATCCGGGGAGGGGCGCTTTCCAGTTTACACCCGAGAGGTGATGGATGACCCACGCCCGAATCTCGTGCACCACGAAACCTGACTATATTAATGACCAAAAGATTTTACGCGCTTTAAACTCCCATAAAAAGCAAACTAGGGGATCCGTTTTTCAGTCCTGAACCACTTTACGAAATCTGAGCAAGCAACACAAAATTTTTTTTTAAAGTAATCGTCGATATCTGCTGGATGACAGGTGTGTATTAAAGTAGATAACGAGACGTTCGTGCATCAGCGTCATCTTCGATGATCAGTCATGAGGATGAAAACCATATCTGCAGGTGAACCTGCGCATAATCTGAGCTCTTAAATATGGAGAGAGAAAATAGGAGAGGTAGCATGAGGGAGGTGTAATTGAACAGTAGCACTAGAGTACCATGGTGATCGATAAATCGCGTGAAATGGTAAATCTCAAACTAACAGAAGATGTAACTGCTCCTATAGTGCAACTACTGCCCCCGGGCTAATTTACACATCTTTAGGGGACTCTCTCTCTACATCAATAATGAAACATTAATACCTGGAGCTATCTCTAAGGAAATGGATGGTGAAAAGTGTTACCTGGTCTACACCACTCTTAGGTGTAGGCTGTGCAAGTTCAGTTGATAAATTTCGCTTATAAAAAGTATGAAAAACCTTTCTACAAATCAGTGTTCTTTTAGATCGTTAATATAGATTTGATGTAAATATGCGTAGGATGCAGAAAAATGATATCTGGAGAAGTGTACACGATTTTTGGCCTGAACGAAAAAGGAAGGGCCCGTGCTATGAGATGGTAAGGTAAGGTTAGGTTAGGTCCTTGTCCGTGAGTCTCGTGGAAGGCGGAGCACCGTGGCGCCTTGTCGCGGGGGGTCTAGCGACCAACACGAGCAAAGGCAGCACTGACACAGGTGTAGGGTATCGTACACATTAGATGCTGTTTATTAACATGGGCTATCACTGAAGGTGTGCTGATGGAGGCTGAGATTTGTGATTTAGATGAGCTTACCTTCGGTTCCAAGTCCTCATCCCACAGCCTTTGTTTTAACTTTTAAAAGTTTCAACGGACAGCTGCGGGAGGCGGACCAGGTCCCTAACTAGTCGCGACCCAGGTATGGGCAAAGAGTTGTAGGCCCTTGTGAGAGGAATGTTTACAGTAAAGGTTTACGGTCGCGCCTCGTATACGGGGCCGCCGTGATGATATCATGCTTCTCTCCTCTTTTTCACACACCCTTCCAGTCCGACAATCGTGCGGGCGCGAAAATCTCCTACGTAGAATTACTTGGCCAGAGATCCAGCTACCGCCTGAAAACACGCCTGAAAGTGACTTTTCCTGGAAGGTTAAAGCACCGAATGCCGGCGATCGACTTATCGATTTAATCGGTAGCTAGCAAAGAGGGCACATAAATAAGATCTACTTCGAGAGAAACACGAGAATCCTTTACCTCGTAGATAAAGGATGGGGTACCTCGAGGATAACGGGCAGCCTTTCATCGGGCCGACCTGACCGATAAAGCGTTTTGTCGGTGACGTTCTCTATCGCCTTTACTCCGTGCCTCCGGGCTCCATAGCTTGCTCCCACTTCGCTCTCAAGATCTCACCACCTCAATCTTCCGAGAATACTAAAGCGAAATTCTCCACCGCTAAAAGTAGTGGTAATTTTCTAATGTTTCATTATATCATCCTGATTTATAATCATAGTGTTCTTCAAAGGTTTACAATTGGATTGGATTGAATCGATCTGTTTAAATGTACAGCATTTTGGCACCTATTTATAAGCTGAGGGAATAACCTGTTCGTTAACTGATCTTCTGATCATGTGATGTATTGAGCGACTGCTGATGAAGTGAGGCGAGCTCGCTCGACACTTTACAGTGGAGACTCGAACACGTGCAGGTAATTACGGATTTGGTGTAAATTCGCTCAAGGTCGAGAGGAAGCGAATTTAAAGATACTCTGAAGACACTCATCTTCGTCGCCCATTTAATGTGTGCCTTCTCAGTTCGCCTGGAAGACAGAAGCTTTCCCACGGACTCGTAGAGAGTGCCACCCATCACGAAGGTGCCTGCTCAAGACGGGTATCTGTATACATACACTCGTACGTTCGGAGAACGCACGCGTCTCACGATCGTTTCTAACGAGTCGTTATGGTAATATGCCGAAGCATAACGATCTCGGTAATAAGGTTACCTATACGGGATGGGTTGGTAGGAGGCTGGAAGAGGAGCAACCTCCGGAATGAGAGTCCAAACGACTTATGGATTATTCACTATGCCCCAGTAATATCCTTCTGCTGCTCCGGTACCTTAAGTACTGGTAGCGTATAAAGTATCAGTGTTTAGTTTACCGGTACTTCTGGACACTAAATATTAGGTAGCATCCACCGGTACTTTCCGGAGCTCTATAAATCATGAAAAGAAAAGATATTGACTCAGGCCCTGTAAATTCAACTCATAATCCCTGGTAGAACTAAGTTTCACCTCTGTGTGGTTTAATAACAAGAAGATCCCTGCATTTGGGACAGCGAAACAGTCTTTAATTGAGACCAATTTCGTACCAACAAAGAAAACATCAAAATTCAATCAGTCACGGTGGTTTATTCCGTAGACAGCGATTCCTTTTTTCGTAGCGCCCTTCATTATCGTTATAAAATGAGCGTGCGTAAAGATTACTCTACAGAGTGGCGCCAATTGAGACGTCTAGTCAGTGGAAGATCGCGTGGAGGTATGCTAACAGCCACCTAGTTCCTTCATCGCCTGCTCTCGGGATTTAGATGACTTCACCCCAGATACTCACGCCCTATGGATTACATTGTTGTGTCGGGAGTGATTAGATACCAGCGACCCGGAGCAAAACCTCCGCGAATCCATAAGCCGGTGGCGTTCTCTTCGCGCATGTACAAACCTATTTCCTAGGAAAGTTGTACGGTATCGTTCCTTTCCCTATCGGGTACCCGATATACAGGTGCGCAAATAAGGTAAATCAAGGCAAAACCGAGTCGCAGTGAACACTGCCTCGACGCGAGGTCTACGAATGAAAAAGCTTCTACATCGCAATTATTTAGAGCCGTCCCCATTGCAACAATTACGGTCGCCGATACGGAATCGTGTTGCGAACGGGATTTAGAAAACGAGCAGGTAAAAACAATCCCTCTTTAAGCCTTATAATGAACTAGAATCTGATAATAAAAATTCAGTTCCTACATCATTGCGTCACCGCCCAGAATTTCAATTAAGAGAGTAAGTAAGTCTTGTCATAATTAACATTCTTTGCAAAAGCGAAAGGAATTTTTAAATTTCTTTTAAGAATGCCTCAATATCGTGGTTCCTGAAGCATAAACTATAAAAATATAAAAAGGGGAGAGACTTGGATGGGTAGAGGAAACGGCGGAAAACGTTCGGTAGCCGATCGGTTCGATGGTTCGGATAAAGCGGTCAAATCACGAAGGGATCACTGATATTGCCGTTATATTCCCTTGACGTATCGTATCGGCGATCTATGATCCCCAGGTCCCTGCGGTGGACCATAATCCTGAACCCCATATAACCCCTCCAGTTTTCTTGCAAAAGATAGTTTCCTCTCTAAGAGATAGGACCCGTATCACACTTTCTGATCAACTCACGAGCCATATGTCGCTCTCTTCCTATTTCGATATTATTTATTTTCGTGCTCGACCCTCTGCGTTCGAAACCAACGATACACCCTATAAATTACACCAAATTATCGAAAATACCCGGCAATTTTCGTCAGCCGGACTTCGGTAGGTCCCTCTTTCTACAAATGGGCGAGCAACGATCCCTTTCCGAGGAATGGATTTTTAAACGAAATTGCTTGTCCTTGTTAGCCGCTCTGGAACGCAGACGACAGGTTCTCCGAGGATCTCAAGTTTTTCTTCCCTCTGCAATTTTGACAAACCATAAGTATATATGAGACTATAATTACGGTCCAGCACCATCTTGAGTTCAAGCTAATCGAGATTAATCTTTTTTACCTGGAAAAACTTGATTCTCAACACCTTTTACTTTATAAGCTCTTATAAGATGATGGGAAAGAAAGAGCAATCATTGATATAAGAACTACTACTTACAGTGTGCAAAGAAAAACTGATTACAGTTTAAAACACTTTATATTGAATCTCAAATCATTGTCAACATTGTAAAGTCGGAAAAAGATATTGCTAGCTCACCAGTTTGTAGTACCAAGGTTTCACTGTAAAAACTCGTCAAGCTACCTTTCTTGCTACGTCTACCTTAAGCCTTGTTAGTTTACCAATTCCCAATGCGATTTTTCAAAGTTCTTAAGAAAGAAATTTAACGAGTTTTTCTCCATGACTCACAATAAAAATATATCATTCTACTCTCGTTGTAAGGCTGGATCGTCGATTTACAATAACTACTGGTTTAAAATAATGCACTTCCGATGGATACAAAAGGAATTTTTTAAATTCTGAAATGTTCACACGAAGGGGCTAAAGAGTGAATCGCCCTAAGGGACTTGACAGGACGTCCCACGTCAAAATGCGAAATTGTCTGTCGATTGCCCATGAAATTGATGACCAATGCTGGCGCCAGGAACCTACGTTTAGCCTCGGGCATCTATGGGTTATGAATGAACGCTCGTTTCTCGACTCTTAGACAGGCTCGTCCTGGGACCTGTGGAATCCGAATGCAGGTGTAGCCATCGAAATAATAGGTTGAAACCACCAGACGTCCTCTGCAACCAATCTTTATACTATGATTCATTTACATATCCGAAGAATAGTGCTATTAATCGAATCAATAATCATAGAATGATTCCTGCATGTAACCCAATTGCAAGGTGTAATCAAGAGTATAAGGTTAGGCGATTGCATCCTCTCAAAATACTAATTCAGCTGAATTGTATCGTATAGTTCTATGTTCTTTTGAGCAGTAAGCTACTTCCATTTAGTTAGGTGGAAAGCAAATCGAGGGTTGGAAATTGGCCAAGTAATGATCGACTTGTATTAGTGAATTAGAGCAGCTGCAGGATTCCCTCTGCAGAGTGATGCCAAATCTTCATTTTTTAAATTCCATGATTTTTCCTTGATCAAATTTTGATTTTTCTTGATCACTTACATTTAGACAATGCAAATATTTTACTATTTTAAATAGAATATTTTATACAAGGAATAAGTTTCACGCTTTAAACTGTTCCAAGGAGCAAAAAAACCGTGAAAAGTGTGATCACTCTCAGGTTAAAATTTATATATAGTTTATATATAGTACGAAAAATCACTTCTAGGTTAGTTTTGTATTTCTTTCATTTATTTAATAATAGTGTAGTACTGAAATGAATTTAGTTAAAACTATCAATAACGAAAATTGAATTCTAAAAATTATGACTATAGATTTTACAACACATAGGTCGCTATTTAAGATTAAAATTCAGAGAATGTAAATTTACTATACAAAAGTATACCATCATTTTTAACGGTGACCGTCTCATGTAAAAATGGAACTTTATATAAGAATTAAATTATCTATCTTGAAATTGCATTTAAAGCTTTTATTAAATATTCGGCTTTTCAAATGGTTAATGGTGCTAAAACATTTTTTTTAAATGACAAGTTTTGGAAATGAAATTAAAAAAATTGTTAAGCTCAGAATTGTACAATTTTAAAATTGAACACGGTCATATTGTTAAGAAATCTGTACTTGGCAACGTCCAGCACTTCATTGAAATGAGATAAAACTTGATTCGCTAAAATATATTGTAATTTTATTTGTGTGAAATTATAGCTTTAAAGGTGAAGAAAAATCATTTTTATCTTGTTTTAGCAATTGATGAGATTAATGTTTCAAGTTCAAAAATTACTTTTCTTAAACATCGATTAATATGCTTTCATTTTTAGTACATAATATTTCATCATTTTAAGGGCATGGGATACTCTCAAATACCTATAGTATCCACCTAACTTTTTTAGTTTATTGAATTTTCTTTAAACTTAATAACTTATTTTGTAAATAAAATATCTGACTGAGACTTTGGAAAATGTATCAGAAGACCATAAACTACGTTTATGTATTTCATTTGAGTAGGAATTTCGCTAAAAATTATTATCAAATAAATTAAAACCGGGACTATTTTTTTACATATTTTCTTTGCACCTACCTAAAAATTTTTTAAACCTAAGAACTTTTTATATGTAAAATATCGACCTCAAACTTCGAGAAATGCAAGAGCCGACAGTAAATTATGTTTATGTAGTTTTCTTACATCTCGCAGATAATTTAAATATAAAGAAAGTTCTTACGTTCAAAAAATTTCAAGGTTACCATTAGTTCAAGATTACCATTAGTCTGGAAGATGTCGAAATTTTTTAGGTTCTCAGTGTCTCAGTTTTAATTTCTTTAAAAATAATTTTAGTGAAATTCCTACTCATATGAAGTACATAAACGTACTTTATGGTCTTCTGATATATTTTCTAAAGTTTCAGTCCGATATTTTATTTATAAAAAAGTTTTTAAGTTAAACAAAAAAAATGCAGTGAACTGATAAAGAGAGATCGGTAATACAGGCATTTATGTGTGTCACATATGCCCGCAAGCGTTAAAATGTAAAAAGATGAAATCCTGAAATCTGGATTTAAAAATCTATATTATGAATAAGATAAGAATTGTCTTGATAGTAAATTTTGCAGACTTCCGCGAGTTTTTGTCGCGTCTCAAGTAGTACCTTGTTAGTATAATGGCATCGAGTAAATTTGCAATTATCCGAGATAGCAGAGGCGCACGTAGTTCGCTCGATATTCCACTTCTCTACAAGAGGCCAGAGGATGAGATGGTACGTCCAGTCAAAACGAAGCCTTTCAAGTTTCTCCCCATCGGCGAAATTGCTGCTGTACGAAATGAGTACTACACATGTGCAAGAGAGTTGAACCTGCCTATGGTTCTGAATTGCGAAACGAGCATGAAACGAAGCATGTACTTAAGTTTGCTCGATACTCCGTCATTCCCTTTGCATTACAGCCTTTACCTAATTTACTAACGTTTTAGATTGGCCCACAGAAATGCAAAGAAACCGTCAAATGTTCCAAGGATGTCTAATTTCTATAAACTCTTGATAAATATTAAAACTCATTGGCATCCGGAATCTAATTTACATTCGAATAAATATTAAACATAAATCTGATTACTCTCAGGATTCCATTTGGCTCATCATCATTTTTCTTCACAGATTATTCAAACTTAATCAAAAGCCTTTACAACAATTCATAAATTAAATCGGGAGTAAAGAATTACTCGAGCTATTTATTAAGTTGAAGTAATTGTGACATAGAATATTGAAGTAAATTAGCTCCAAATAAAAATATTTTTTCGAAGATGATTAACGGGAAGGCGTGGTTGTGAAGGTAATAGTGTGATTTCCTTGGAGAATCTCATCATATCCTGCGGGTGCGTCGAAACTCGACTACCCAGGATGCAGCCAATTTTCACGCTGAAGTAGGATCGACAAGAACTCCAGTACTAACCAGAGGGTCTGAGGATTCCTTGAAGGTGAACGGTAAAAATGTTCCGTGACTAACCCCCGCCAATTAACGACCTACGGCGGAGTAATATCAACTTGTCAAAAAAGTGAGTAGGTGCTGGGTTCAAGGAAAAAAATCACTTATTTCTTTTCAAGCGAAGATAGTTGATGACAATCCTAATAAGAAGACAGCAAAAAGTTTCCAGTTCATCTTTTATATCTTACTCAGATCATCGAGCCGCGTGGAGTCTCTAGTTTCGTTGGCGATGTTTTTGCGTATGAAGATGAAGAAAAATGTAGAAGATATATTCTGGTGCGAAGGACAAAAAAAGGATTAGGCAAAAGCCTAACGAAGGTACGCAGTGGTCATTCGTCAGCACCTGGTCTCTTTGTAGCGTCAGAGTGGATTCATTACTTAACGCGCTCTGCTTACGTAACATAAGATAAGGTAAGACAAGGCGTGGCAGCAGACACGAATGGCGCGAGCGGCTAAAAGACATGTCGCGGTTTCAAGATGTCGCGCCGACTTAGCTCGAACAAACGACGAAGAAGAGCCGCAAGCTTGTCGGCCTCACGCTTCGCTGGTGAGCGACAGAAAAATACCCCCGCTCCCCCCTCGTCCCTCTCGCTCGTCTTATTCCCGCCGCGTTTTCCTTTATTTATCAACGACTTAAGTGACAATCAGGCCGCCCGGCTGTCGAAGACAGTTGAGAGTTTACGCGCCCCTGTTCTGCGGCTTCGACATCTTCGGATTCATCTCGAGGCGCTTGGCCTCTAGCCTCAAGGTCCATTGGTCGATTGAGGAAAAAAAGAACTGAGAATGTCATTTATTCTTGAAGATAATTCTAGACCGATCATCTCCAGCAGTTGTGCCATAATGATGCACCACTCTTCCATAACAAATTCAATCGTGGAAAGAAAACTACTAGTGACTTTAGAAAGCACCTCAAATCAATGCGGAATCATTTATTAATCATCTACTCAAACGCTTGAAAATTTGGAAATTGTTTGCAAGTTGTATATGAGGCCAATATCTTCGATCGTTAAACAGCTCGTGGTGTTTGTCATAATTTTCAAATTTTGCGATAGATATTAAAAGAATGCTTAGTACGATCAATCATTACCAGAATATTAGATATCAATGATATTTAACGAACATCGCATGAAAATGCCCACTAAACTTCTAAATATTAAATAACAAAAAACATATAAAAGTCAACGACACCTCGCATAATTCCGGCTGCAAGTTTCTTTTTCAATAAAGAAAAAAAAATGTATGGAAAATGAAAAGACCTGGAGGAAAAAGCTAACAAGTTTTGGATGATGGTATGGTTCTCAAATTTAAATAAAACGGTCTTGTATGCTCGACCAGAGTATTTAATTATTCGGCAGACGGGTGCACCAAATCCGGAAGGTGTGACTAGACTCAGCGAAATGTGTTTATTCACGTTAACACCGTTTCGAACGACGCCCGGCGTTAACGGCGGAGCGCGAATCGTATACTATGTGGTATACCGGCATAGAGCTTTGGTTAAAGCCAAAACGAAATGAACACAGCGGCACGCTAATTAATATTTACCCTCTGTCAACATCACGCCATCACGCCAAACTACTGCCTCTACTGCTCTTTTCTATACCTTCGCGATTGGTGACAGTGTTTTAAAAATAGGACCATTCAACCCTATCGATTTACAGTTACAACTCAACTTAAAAGGAGGGGGTCAAAACAGTTTTTTAATCATTCTGAATTAATGAATGTTACTTGTGTTTATTTACGTTGTGCATGTGAAGCATATTGTTCACGTGAGGCACAGTGTGCATATGAAGCATATTGTGCATGTGAAGCATATTGTGCATGTGAGGCGTATTGTGCATGTGAGGTGTATTGTGGATATGAAGCATATTGTGTATGTTATTCATGTTATAAATTTTTTGTATGTTATATACGCCATGCCAGATTTTTGGGTAGAATCCAAAATTTTATTAAATTTCGCGGATAAGATATGCAAATCATCGAAATATTTAGAAAACACTTATACAGCAATTTTTGTTCTTCATTAGGGAAAAAGTATCTTTCTCTGATATCTCAACTATCTGTTTCCTTTTCTACTTTTCACTTCTTTCGGCTCACTGACGCGGGCGTCTTGAATTCGAACTTTAAGAGCCCACCCTACCCCGAATTCCGCGAATTCTTTCCTTCCCTTCAAGAATTTGAAGAACACCAATGACCCTTTTTAACTCGATCCATTTTTCTTCTAGTCAAAAAAACCTTTATTAGAGCTAATCTTTAGTTTTTATAGAATATTTACAAATTTTATATTAAATACTAGGAAAAAATGTATAGTAATTGCCACAGAGTCTAGCATTTACTTTAGACAGAATATGAATATCCTTAATGTATAGTAAATAGTATGAAATTGTATGCCGATTTTTTTGTAAAAGCAATTTGCAGAGCCAGTATTAAATGTAAAACATTAATAAATTCATGGCGGCATTTACAAACGAGATGTAAGAAAAACCACGAGAAAGATAGTCGACGTAAAGGAGCATGAGTAATTCAGGTGAATTTATTAATTATTAATGACCGGCTTTGCGGCCTTGCGCCTTCAGGAATGCAAAGCTTCCATCGAGCATAATTTATTACGGTAGCTCAAGATAACGTCGCGATTCGCATTATTATCATCAATTCGCCTAGGAATCCTTCGAAATGATTAGTTCGCGATATTGACAACAGAGGGTGGTTGCACTTTTTCCCCGAAAGACCATATTAGGGTTTCATCTTATCATCGTTAGAGGAGAGTGAATGCTAAATTAAATAATTAATTAAATAATTAATTATAGAACCATTTAAGTAATAATTTCGTATTTAAATTAAGAAAATACATATAATTGATTGACAACCATTAAAAGAGTATAGATCGTGTGAAGATTGGGTTAGCGACAGCAGTTTGCATTCGATTATCGAATATTTTATGGCCGATATTTATTTTGGCTCTCTTAGATGGATGCACAATCATCCCCTCCACAAGGTGCAATTTCTCAATCGGTGGGGGTGACGACCGCCTCTAGGAACGCCCTTCGGGTTCCCCTTCGCGCTTACTGTGGACGACATGTGTGGAATATGCATACAGTCACAGGTACACATAAATACTCGTTGAAGCGAGAACCTATCTCTACTTGAGAGAGTACATCGACAAGAGTTTGTGAATATGTGTGTGGTCATAAACGTGTTATAGCACACTGTCGTTGAAGCACTAGCGACTCCCCTATAAGTTATGAGTGTGTGGGTGTACGCTAATGAGTATGTGTCTTTTATACTTAGTATGCGTTTTTCTTCATATATGCATTTTCTGTGTGTTTGTTTTCATCTGTGTGAATCGTATGTGACGCTCACATGGTTGCCTGCTCGTTGCTACCTTTCGCTGGCATTTTTTAATGGAACGTACTGTGGAGCCCTCTCGGAGAAATAAGATTACATTTTTACTGATTCACTTAAACTAAATAGTGCATGGAACAGTCTGTTGCATATTCGGAAAAAGAAGAAAATTATATTCTTAACTTTCGTCTTTATTCTGTATATTAATTACAAAATGACGAAATTTCAAATGAAAATTTCACAGTTAATTTCCAATTTTTAATAAATGTTAATGGGAAACACACCAAAAATGGGAAAATTTTGAATTTGAGAGAATGTAAGCATTCAATAATTATAACATAGTTTAATTTATTCATATACTTCAAGTTCATTTTATTATATTTGAGTGTGTTTTGGTTTGGAAATTTTTTAATTACGTACGTAATTCAATTTAATTGTTTTCCATTGATTTGTAAACTTACACCAGTTTGGAACATTTAAGAAGAAATGAACATGAGAATTTATTTTTCAATTTTTTAAATCCTTTGTACCCGTACAGAAATTCCCAAATATTTGCCTTATTTCCGAGTTGAGCCAGATCGGGCACACAATTTTGTAGATCTTAAATTTGGCCCCCTTTAGACCCCGGCTTAACAGCCAGTCTTGATAGTAGATGGCGCCCTATAAATTTCGAGGATTCCAAATATCCCAATTTATAATGTAAGGTGCAAACGTCAAAAATATATTTTAATTATTAATTGAAAAAGTGACCAAATAAGTAAAGAAAAATTTCAAAAATTCGTACCGAATTTCGGTAAAAATAACCCCTTTTCCAACTTCCTCTATTCATACTCGTACTAAAAAAAATCCAGCTATTAATACCGAAATTTCAGTATAAGTCTCCCTATCGTTATTACATTTAAAAATTATTTTTATGAATTTTTTAACATTTATTTTCATAATATTGCGAAATGCTATTTATAAATTGGTTAATTATCATCAATTAGAAGGTAATATATGTATATTTTTGGATATGACGAAGAGTTTTCTTTGAGATATAAAATTAAAGCTAATTGGAGTTTTTGGATATTTATTCATTTTGCTGAGCCTAATGGAAAAAATGTATTTTTCAATCAGAGCACCCATATTTGAACCGAAATGTCGGTACACCCAGATATCAAGTAAAAAAAAGTTTGATTAATAAATAATTATTTATACGATGTTTAATTATTATAAAGTACTTGCGGCAAATTCCATTTTAAATCAGACAAAGAGGTCTAGCTAAGGGTGTCAGAAGTATTTGGTATCTCGATATATAATTCTATGTTGAAAATAAAGTAGCACGTATGTTACACTTTGATCATGATTGTAAAGAGTAAAAAAATTGTTGTCGAACAGTAAAAACACTTCCTTCTTTTACTGAAATTTTATTTAATTTGAACTGGAATTGGCCTTAGGTATATCTTATTTTTCCATAAATTGTCTTAAAGAAATATAAACTACTTTGAACTTGTTTTTAATAATTGATAATCTTAAAAAATCAATATACATTATTCGATTTTTGCAATACTGGTTCATATAAAACAAACGACGAAAAGAAATAATTAAAAGTTAAATAATTTTCTTTTTAATTTTTAAATTGTAAAGATCTAAGCTTAAAAAATATTGCCAGTTGGAACAAAGCATCATAATTTTTAGTGAGTTTAATTCATAAAACATCTAGATTGTTACTTATTTTGTTTCATACCGAAGATTTATGATCAAAATTTTATATTTATTTACTGAATGAAAAAATTCAATAACAAATATACTCTCCAAACAATAAAATAAAAGTATAAAATCGAAAATTTGATCTATATAACAATTTTAACAAATAATAATGTTTAAGATCAACTTAGGTGGTTTCTGCAGAGACCATTTTATTTATGTGCTGATTTGAGATGACCATAAATTTTACATTGATACTGATAAATATTTATTTTTATATCGCCCTTCACTGACAACACCATTTATCTCCTTCCTTCCCCTCATTTTTGATTTTTTCGATCCTTTATAATTTCTCATAATTCTTTAAACATTTTTGAACACGGCTTACATGTCCCGGGCGTAATGATAAATACAAATTTTCTAGAAAAACCACCCAATTTTTCTAGAAAACGGCTCAATTTTACCTCTTACCCTAGCTATTTTGTCCGAAAATTGGTGTGTTTTTAAAGTAGAAAAGTGTTTACTGATCGTAAAATAGAGTAAGCGTTTTGCGTCTAAGATTACAGAAGGATCGAATTAAGAGATTTCGGTTAGTGTTAGCCTAGCTGACGGTTTTGGGTTTTGGGGTTGGACGAATCGGTGACGAGGAGATAGACATAGTATTAAAGCTAAGCTCTTCGGAGAGTGCTTGAGGGTTCGAGGGTTAGGTTTAATAGAATTGAACAGCCTGTAAGGTGATCCCCGACGATCTATCTTTCACTTCTGAGCAGTCCAATTGAGACCCTCCAACCACCGTCAGATCCAACATCCCCTAACATCTATAAACAAACCGTGGGCGCGCTATACGTTAGAGGAGGTCTTTCTGTTCGAGGGGTGGCGAACGCGTGTTTCATCCCGTTGTGATGGATTCTTCTGAACCCAGGCTTCAATAACTTTGGACAACTTCGACTCGAAAAGGGAAGCATACTTCCGTTAAAAAAACCTTCCTTTAAGATCTGATCATCTGCTTCGGAAGTTGATTTTTCAGCAAAAAAAAAAGCATTTAAACAGGACGCAGTGCAAGCTACAATTTTGTTCTTTGTTTTATTTCAGAATGTCGAATACTCAGGTGGAAATTGTATTGGCACCCCAGTAATGGCTACTAACTGGCGCGGTGATTTCGCTATAATACAAAGGCCCTTGTGAAAATTTAGATTGGAATTAAAAGAAGAATGGAGTTCCCTGAAAAAAGGAAATAGATTGAGGTTCTATTGAGAGCATGTATCATCTGAATTGTATGAAAGCCCCTCTGCCCTGCAATTTTGTGTGCTCTCAACGAAGATGTCGTCGAGACGAAATCAATTCAGAGTAGCGCCTCGTCGACTCTTTAATGCCCTCGTTAAGTAAGTACGTGGTCGTACGACTCGACAGTTGTCACCAATGCAACCAACCAGAGCTTTGCAGAGAGTTGTTGGAATAAATAAAAGTAAAGAATTAACTCTTTGATCCCGAAGAATGATTCGGTTACCGCCGATTGCGGCGTTTCCACTTAAAATGTAAGCGAACCTCAAACACCTGAAACTCTCTCGCTGCTTCATTGTGATCAACTTTGTTTGAATTTGAAGAGGTAGGGATTAAAGAAAACCAGAGAGAAGTTTAAATGTTTCATTCATTCAAATCCAATTTCAATTGTTTCACGACACGAGATATTCTTCGGCTATGTAAAATATTAAGTACACTGATAGTGGTAGAACATTAAATAAAGAACAGGTACTTGCTCAACCAAGGGAGAAAGGAATAATAGTAGCGCTCCACTTTTCAAAGTCTTATCAAACGTCATTCTTTTAGCACTGGAAACATACGATTATTGTATTGCATTCGAAAATTAATGTTTTGTCGCAATCGTACTTCCAGCAGTGAAAAACAATTGAACAAAGAAAACAAATACACAATTCCTGACCAATACATAATATAAAAAATGTCTGCTAAGGTGCTCATTATGGTTCTTATAATTGTTCTATTCGCGCATATATTCGTACCGAGGCTATACTTGCTAACGAAAAGCTAATATATTTGCAATGAATAATTAATTTTATAGGTCGCAAATTGTTTTGTAAGAACACCTTGAAAAAAAGGTGGTACGAAAGTGAAGTATTCCAATTTCTTGCCAGAAAGAATAATCACTTTTATTTTATTTAATGAAAGAAATATTATTAAGAATAAGGGGACTTAAATATCTCATTGTCCGAAAACTTAACGCTTTGCTTTCAAGGTACTTTCTTATCCACTATCTACTAACAAGTCTTGGCATAAGCAAAAAGAATAACTTCCAAAATCATAGCGTGAGCCTCGATTAATTCCAGTAACGATTTTATAATTGTAGTTCTGAGAGGGTTGTTTTCTTTGGGAGAAGCCTGAACTGGATTTCGCTGAGCGATTGCACCTAAACGTTTTCATCCAACACCGTAAGAAATCCGCGAAACACGCGCGGATAACGATGATTTATGAGGACCCCGACGAGGCAGAGGCGTCAAGGAAGATAACGGTCTGGCAGGCTGTTACGTTACCATGTCTGATAATCGTTTCGCCTATAATCGTTGTCTTTTATGTTCGTTTTACAGAAATATATGCACTCCTGCTTGCATTCCTGCTTGTACGCACAATAATCCAATCCAGATTTTATATATTTATAGATTCTTTGCATTTTGAAAACTATGCAAGAATTTTGAATTTTTTGATATACAAGTAGACGTTGAGTGAAGCATAAAATTGAGACTCTTTTGAATAAAATCGAGTCACATTGAATGCTGCTCAACTTGAAATCATTCAAATTCGAACTTTTCTCGAAAGTCAATCACCTCACTAAATCCTATTAAATATTTTTTGTCACTAGCTTTTGTTATAGAACATTGCTTGGACACTATGCAAACTGAAAAATTCAAAACGCACTTAACTTTTCAGAAGCCCAAATTTGGTAGCACATGTGCATAAACGTCTCGTAATTCTAATGCAGATTGGTTATTTTCTTGCTGAATAATTATGACGTTAACTTTCCGTTATGTCATTATCCCATTTATTATAATGATCAAGCTGACTGGATTCCACGCCCGTTTCTCGCTCGACGGACGCAAATTGCCTGCTGAATTCCCACTCTCCTCTTTTCTATCTGTTTATCCTTTCCACCCCCCCCCCCACACACACACAGACACACAACTCTTTTTCGCCACCCGGAGGCTGAGGTTACTTTCGCCTGACGTCTGTCACGTCACGTCAGGGAACGTCAGTGACGGTGATGATGATGATGTCTTGATACGGAATGCAGTGTTAATCGCTCTTTAATCCCACGCTGAACATGTGTACGCACGCGAGTATCGCAATCCCGAGCACAACGTGTGAACAACGTATATCTACATACATATACATAGGCAGCGTGTGCGAAATTAGCCTGAGGGGGAACGAATAAATTCGCACGATTTTGAGAGATCGTTACGCGAATCGATTCCTTAGGGTTACGACAGTGGCGTCGTATTGAATTTAAACTTTGATTTATAAATGTTTAGTATTTTTTTATAATCAATCAATATTAAAAAAATTTTTTAAATAAAAACAAAATAAAAAGTTTAGTGTATTTGTGAGAACGAAAGGCTAGAGAGACACCTAGCGATTGATTTAAGAAGCTCACTGCTCAAGCGCGTATATCCTTTGATGAAGAACAAACTGATTTACACTTAATAGCAATTTAAAAGTTTCAAAGCTGAAATATAAATTTAGAATAATAAGGATTTATGTTTGGATGTGTTGGAAAATTGGCAAGTTGACATTAAAAGCGTACATAGATTTTCAAACCATTGAATGAAAAAAGTGTAAAACTTTTGAAGTATTTAAACTTTGGATGCATTTGAAAATTGCAATACGTGAAATCATTTCTTTATTAGAGTTTCCAGTATAAGAAATACTTATTGTACTCTAATGACTCTGATTTTACCATAAAATGTCTGAAATTAAAACATTAAAATCAAAACTTCAATATTCTTAAATTGCAATAAGACTGCATTCAAAAATTCTAAGAAAGAGTCTGCAGGAATGCCGACGCCACTGTTGGACTGGAGTCCCTTTTTAACACATAGAGTACGAAGGTACATATTATCAGCACGAATGAAGCTGAAGGCTTGAAAGATTCACAGTAATTCTTCAACATACTTGTTTACTCTGAAAACTGTTTGCTGTTTAACGCTTTATGGGCAAACCTTTCGCCTCTGTAAAATATGTATTGAGATCTTGAACTTCACTTTACCGCTTTTTCTACGAGAGTAAATTTTCATAAGCAATAATAAACAAGAAAGTTATCAAATTTGATGCCAAATTTCATCAAAATAGAATTTAAAATATCCGACCGACATTTTTTCTACTAATTGAAATATAAAAAAAATAAACATCTTGATGATACTCTCTGCATATATTTTTTTATGGCAACTTAAAATACAGGAATAAAAACATTCGAAATTTTGTCTCTGTGTAGAAAGCCATTCAGGAAAATGTCACCGCTGAAACAAGTATAACGAGTGACCTATAAAGCAAACACCTATCGACGGTGAATTAAACATACATGATTTACCGCGCACACTCTGGTAAATATTTGGGAGAGTCGATCGTGGGTGCGAGCTGATTCAACCCGACGTTAATGCGATTTATCGGATCGTACAACGTCGAGGAAAATCACATCGGTTGATATACATCTATCAAAGTATCAACGAGTAGTTGCATTGAATTCTAGATTGAATTCTAATAGGGGCAAAGTTCCATACTCCATAGCCTGTTATAATGCAAGTCCGTCATATAATTGACGACTCGTAGACAAGCATTACTAAACTCATAACTAGTATTTTGCACTGAAAAAAACGTTAGAAACCAATACATGAACAGCCTTTCTCCTGCCTCCCCCCACATTTTTTTATCCGTGTTATTTGCCCTTAAATATAAACTGAATTTTAAAAAAACCATATTAAGTATTAATATTTTAAGATATTTCTCTGCCTTGTAAAGAAGAGAAAACTCAAAGTATTAATTAAGTCCAAAATGGGTCTGAACGCACTCACAATTTATTGGCCACCTATATATTCCGTAACTGCTTTGAGGGAGCAGGGTGTGCGGGAAAATGTTAAAAAGGACTTAAAATCCAAGCATCCAACAGTATCGCATAACGTTAAAATTTATTAATTCTAATCAAATAAAAATTGTAATAGTTATAAAAACAACACTATCGGTATTCGATATAATTATTTTAGAATTTTTATTTTTTTTTATTATCCTGTAGAAAATATCCATAAAAACAAAGTGTTCAAATTCCATTTTTGAAGTTACTACAATTCACAATATCATTCAATATTTTAAAAATTTCTTAGGTTAAGGTAATGTATTTTAAAAGCTTTTTTAAGAAGTTTAACGGATTTAATGAGATTTTATACGTTTTTCGAGGATTTCAGTAATTTTAAGAGATTTTAAAGTCTCTCGATCAATAAAGCATTTTAAGTTTTTAAATGCCAGTTCTAAAGTTACTACAACCCACAATATCATTCAACATTTTATAAATGTATTAGATTAAAGTAAGATATTTTAAAAGCTTTTTTAAGAACTTTAACTTTAATTTATGGATGGTCCTTAAGCCCCAATATCTATTGAAATTTTGCATAAAATTTAAGGTAAGATTTTTCGAAAGGAACGGACTTATCTACTATACACGGAAATATAAAAAATTGAAGCACTAAAAATGCGAAAATTCTAACTTTATAATAAAAATGTAACACTTTGAAACAAGAAATATTTAAAAAATAATTTCATTTTTACTGTCAGTATATGTGAGAAAATTACACGAAAATAGAGAATAATAAAGTGAAAACACATTCTTTAAAAAAGTGCAAAAATTTATCAACTTATAAAAAGAATTCGAAACTTTATGTTATAAAATTTGTGATTGAAAAATTAAAAATTATAAGACACATTGTTTAAGAAATAAGCTTTTTTCCTTTAATGCGTCAACCAAAACTTTTCATTCAATATAATTTACTCTTCCATCCATTCCCGATATTGGCAAAAAAGTCATCTTATTTTCCCTTTTTGAAAAAAATTGTGTCGCAGTGAGCCTCTGTTCATATTTCATATATGTTCTTACAACTCTCTAAATGTGAATCAGCGATAAGTATAGCGCTAATTCAAATCAGCTTATATGCACTGCTAAAACAGCGAAATTTAGCTACTCAACTATGGAGTTTCACTGATTAACAGCTGAATTTCACTGATTTGCCAACGTATATTCGCTGATTTGAATTAGCGGTATACTTATCGCTGATTCAGATTTAGAGAGAATCCTTCATGCATTTGAGGCTCATTCCATGCGTCATCATATGCGCCATAAAGTAAAATGGCTCCTGACAGTTTTCTAAGCTTGTACTGACGCCCTATAACACGCGATTTCATAATAAAGGTTGCCATCACGTTTTTGTAGGAGAAACCCCATTTTACCTTTCTGTTTAAACAAAATTTAAATAATGAGTACGATTCGCGTTTTAAATATTAATAGTCACCCTCTATAATCTTTAGGTCTTTAAAACTTCAAAATTTCAAATTCTTGTCAAAATGTTGTGAGAGTGTGTCCGCAGGTCATAATGACCCCAAATCCAGTCTTATATTTAATTGCTTATATGTTTGAGTTCTTTTGGGCTTAGCACGTCTAAAATTGAAATAATCTTCACTACAAAAACGTTTTCAAAGGGAGCATAAACAGAGAAAGTGGTTAACTCTACAAAGAAACAAGATTTTCCACTTTTCGACACTTTAATTTTCCTGATTCCTCGGTGCTGAGTTTGGCCAACGTGGGGGAAAACCCTTGCTTGCTTTTCTTGGGACAGCCGTGCTCCTTTTTATTTTCTGGAGCGAAGTAAGGAAATTAGCGCAAACATCGACCGGGAGTATTCTTGACTCTAATTCTGAGCTCTCGAAGAGCCCTCCATTCTTTGGGAAATCCCGGGTAGCAAACAAAAATGAGACTATTAGAATCCTTTGGATGCACTTCAGTACGCCTTAGGCCGTAGAATACACAACTAAACACAACCGACGATGAGGTCTGGTAAACACGAGGACGAGAGAGAAGCTGAGTTTAAGAAGGGTGGACTGGATGGACAGGAGCATAAAGCGGTGGGATACAGCTGCTCCTGTTTAAAATCATACCTTCCTGAATCTTCCCTAGGCGCCACTCTTCTCTTTTGCCCCTTTTTATAATCAAATTTCTGTATAATCACAAAAACTCATTAGATCTACAGATACAGATCGTTTTATTATATTGAATCAGGCCAATTGACAATTTAGTTTTAAATATAAACATTGATGAATTCTCTTCGTTTAAATGAATTTTTTAAGATGTACAAATAATTGATTTAATTGATATGCAAGTAGCTACCAGCAAGTTTTGCTCGCCTGTTGCTTGTTAGATGCTGGTTTGCTTTTAATTTCTGACACAGAGGGAACATGCAAGCAAAAATTGACAGAATGTTTCTTTTGAAATGTGCTTATTTTAAAACAGTTTTTCTTATATGAGTTGGATTGCATTTATCAAATTGTTTAGGAAAAATCTAGCGACCGAAAAAAATATAATTTTTTTAAACTTTCACGGTGAAAAATTCAGGTCTCAGAAAGGAAGAGGTTGGTTAAAATTCTTGGCGGCAAATATTTGATATATTAGTCTCTTATAAAAGGGTTTTCTAGTAGTAAGATTTAGGGTTCTTGAACATTAGAGTGCTACCACGTGGATCATGATTGGAAGCAAGATCTTTCGCTGATTCAATAAAAGCGCGAAAGGGGGAAGATGTTTTTTCCCGACTACCAGGTGAAAATTATCGTTTATTAGCCGCAAAGGGTTCGGATACCGGCCCTCGCGCACTCCGGGGCATTTTCTGGGTTCGTGCACAAACTGGATCGAGCGAGAATGAGACGTGGAGGCCGGTTATAAGAGTCCTTAAAGGCAGAAGCGCGCCTTCTGCTCAACCATAATGTAGGTGAACCTTTCGGCGCATTCGTATTACCGTTTTGTAGGGTGCAAGAGAGACCAAAAATGAAAGAGGACGAGATCAAGACAGAGAGAGAGAGAGAGAGAGAAAAAGTGAGATGCTGGGCTTAGAAAGCAGGAGAGAGAGAAGGACCAAGTAGAAAAAGAGTGGCCTAACAAAGGTCGGCTGCCACGCACTGCACGGCAGCCATTGACATCAGGGTGGGTAAGAAGGACTAGATTTCACGAGCCAGCGATGCAGGATCCTTCAAAGAGAGCCGACTCTGCCGCAAAAAGGATTGGCAAGAAAAAAGGAGAGGTAGTAGGAAGGAAGAGGAAAAAAAGAGATTTCCCCGGTTATACGAGTTGGAGAGAGCTGATGATGCTGGACCCTCGAGAGATGAAGGTGGTGACAAGAAAGGAAGCATGCAGAGGGGCTAATAGACCAAGAGGGCTTCTACTTGACGGCGAAATCCGTCGCGATAACTTAATCCGAGAATTATTTGGTGGCGACAATCCCTCAGGAAATACGATAGTCCCATTTGTTCCAGCTGCTTTTATAATGAACAGATCTTCCGATCCCATTGGGATTACTATGCTCAAGACTTTTGATGGTTCACCAATATAGAAAACCACCTCTTAACTTAACCTATACCATATCAATCAGATCTCAGTCATTTTAACCTTATCTATTTGTGATTCTTGTAATTATTCCCGTCTAAAATGAGATCTCTTGACGAACTGCTGAACCACAAGGTTCTTCTGTTCTTCAAGGTTCTTCTGTTCTTCAAGGTTCTTCTTCTGTTGATTAATATATGAGTCAGTTTCATGACCCTCAATATGAGGACTATACCAGAAGTATTCGAATCAATTGGACCTCCGGGTGGTCTTAAAATTCGGGGAATAGCTCATGATCCTAATTTCAGTGAGTCAGAGGCCAGTCTCTTACATCGAGTTGAGAGAACTTAACGATTAATAGCGATCTTCGGACTAAAATTAACTTAGGAACTATTAAGTAAGTAATTTTTGGTTTGCGTTACGTACAGTACTTACAAAGCCGTGCTTGTCGCTGATATTGTTTGTCAGCTTGAGTTTATGAAAACTCACAACCTTCTGCATCCACTGGTCTCCACTACTCGGCGAGTCCGGATGTATGTACATCCTCTTCGGCATTTCCGGATCCGCTTTACCAGCCACCATCCACCTACTGCTCAAAACAGAAAAAAGGCGTTTAAAATAATATCAGAATTCCACTTGAGCTGAAAGCCCCTCGCCAAGTCAAATAACACTCAAGAAGGCAGACGCAAAAAATAAAAATGACCGAATCACAAGCACTGTATGAACACAATTTTTTTCTGTTGACCTTTGCATTTATAAATCAACAATCTTAATTTCAATTTTGTAATTGTGATCCGTCAAAAAGAAGCAAAGGAGGCGCATCAATATTTCACAAATGCAGCTTTACATACTGTTTATTTTAGTAAATTCACTTCACCAAATAACAAATTGCCCCAATTTTTATTTTTTTTGAATGACAAGTCACAGGGACACTTCAGGATAGTTTAACTTATTGGAAATTTCTGTTGTATTATGATTCAGTGTTAAATGACCATTGGTGTAAATGAATTGTAAGTTACGTAGCTATTTGGAAAAATAAAAATGGTGTGAAATAGTATTTGGGGGGAAATAAAAATTAGGGCCGATTGCTGTTCAATGAAGCGAATTATTATAAAATAAATCTTAGAGAAAGTAGAGTATTAGGAATATTCATGCACCTCGAATTAAAATCTACCTTTGCTTATAGATTAACAGAAGGCAGACTCGCAAAGAAGAAATAAAATTTAATTACTCTATAAACTGTAGCTAATAAATTGCATTTATTCTTTTGGAATAACATGATTGTCTCTGATTGTAATTTATGATTTTAAGTGACTATAAACTCGAAGGACTCTTTCCAGAGGTTTGTTGAGTCTTTTTGAAAGTGTCTCGCACGTGAAGTTGAATATACCATTTCCTTGTCATCATAATAGGAGCTAAGTGGTTATAAACTCGAAAACCAAACAGAACGAGTTACGAAAATCATGCGGTCAGGGTTTGAGGTAATAATTCATTGCGGTCTGCCTTCCGATTGTCTGCGGCGCTGATTTTCTACCGGCTGAGATGTCCGCTGTTTCCCCAAGAAACAAGAAACGGAATTGGCTCCTAAAGCACGGGACTCTGAGGTTTTCTGAGCCAGTCGATAACCGACATCCGCCATTATGACCTGGACATCTCAGCCGTTTTTCGAATGCGATTGCTTGCGATCCCCATACAAGTCGAAATAATCTCCCAGAAGTTATTATCTTTAACGTTCCTCCTAACAAAACTCCTTTCCCACAGAATCCGATAATCCGATTATTCTAGCTCTATCCTTTCGCTCAGCGAATATGTTAAATGGTGCAAAAGAAAATTCGTGCAGAAAATAAAAACTTTATAGTTGGGACATCATGATGAGTACAAAAACATCAGATATGCCTTGGGTAAAATGGACCTGTTGTTTTAAAATGAAAGCAGTTCTGGTTTTAGATATTCCCTTGATTTTTTCGTTTTTTTGTATAATTTCGACAAGTATGAGGAATTGTTCGCAGCGCACGCTTCACACAGTTCTATTTTTTTTTAGAAAAGAGTATTTTAGAAGCAAGTGCTAAAACTGATCAAGACGCAAGAAAGACTTTTGGAAATGATTTAGAAATTAGTCTTTGTTTAAGTCTCGATCGATTTTTCGCACACGATAATCACCTGTTGTGAAACTTATATCGGTACTCGTCGGATGCCACGATGTCCATTAGTAGAATGTATTTAGCCTTCGCGTCTAATCCGGACACCCTCACTTTAAACGGGGGAAACATGCGTCTGCGAACAATTTGCAATCGCAAAAGCAAAACCTTTAGTGTTTTCTTTCGTCCACCGCAAAAATGAATAAAATGGGGACGAGGGGGGCATTTTTCAGTAGATTATAAACGCTGGATCGTAATCAGAAAGCTCATCTTGAAGATGCTTAAAGGTTTTTTTATTCTATTTTAGATTTTAGAATCTGTTGATGATTTGAGAAAAACTGTTTAGCAATCGCGATCATCAAGATAAGCAATCCACGTATTATTTGATCCGCAAATTCTACCTGTTGTGAAATTTGTATCTGTAGTCATCAGCAGCCACGATGTCCAGCAAAAGGATGTATTTCGCTTTGGCATCCAAACCGGAAACTCGGAACTTCATCTGAGGAAACATCTGCCTAAACCCCCGATCAAAATTTACATTTGAATTAAAGATAGATTCACAAAAATTGGTATAAGTATACTTCTAAGGCATAATAGGCTTATAAAGTTTTTGGGTCTTTTTCTCGGAAATAAAGATGTATCTCTGAATTCTCAACTCGTTGACGTCCTTAAAAATTCAAGGTCTGAAATAGTAATGTGCATGAGTCAATCACGCGTCCTGTCACTCAAGAGTGCATCGTACCCGGTTGAAGCTGAAATAAAAACCAGATCTCGTTCCTGCAGAATAGTGCGGCCATTTTATCCGACGGAGTGCCTCTCGAAGTCGCTGTCGAAATGCATCAGAGAAATTGCAAACATTCTTAATTTTCACAATTTTTTAATTACTCGTGTATTTTTCGTTTCAAGGCAGCAGAATGAAAAGGTTTAAAATGAAAAAATGAAACACCTTTTTGTCAGCATAATTAGTCTTAAAAATGGCAAAGAATAATTTGAATTGCAATTTTGGTTTACGATAGTAATTTATTTTCTCACGAATTGAAATTGGGGTCTGATTACTCTGAGTAATAGTCGGCTTAGGGAGACAAATAAGGATCTCCCAATTCAAACGGCAGACGCCTAACAAGATAATAAAATTGGTGGGACGATATTATTGCCAAGGTTCAATGCATTTGACTTTGAATCGGACCAAACGAGACCACCTTGTATAAAGAATCAATGTACAACTTTTGCCGCGACGATTGTGAGTGGTGGGCTAATTATTTTATTTGTGAAAAGATGCCGCAAAAGGCGCCGAACCCAGAGAGAAGCTTGATTCCTCGAATCGTGCGAAGAAAAATCAGGAGTCTGAAACTCGTTACCACACATTATGTACTGCTTCTCAGGGACACAAAAAATCATGCTTCTCTTCATAAGGAATCCAGAAAATCATTCCAGACACTTGTCATAATTATCTCTATAAAAATTTAGACACGTGATACTTTTATAGGAACTCTCTATGAAAATGTAAAAACACAAGGTTTCTGTAATATATGCTGACAAAAATTATATTTTCATTTCGTTCTTATGGTTAACAAATATTAGTGTTCATATAGCCAGCTGAAAAAGAAAAAAAAATGGGCCTTACCATTTAAATTCTTAAGGCTAAATATCGTATATACACCAAAGATTTTGTCAGTGATTTTTCGAAGTTTCATCGTACTTTTTGAACACATCAAATAAATAGCAAAACGGTGAATAAAAATAAGGTGGCTACTAAAATCTGAAGAAAATCTCGGTCATTTCCGGATTTGGGAAACAGTTTTCCGATCATTAAAATCTGTAGTGTTTGCAAATAAAGACTTTCAAAGCTGATTTTTTTTTCTTTTTAAGTATCAAAAACTAAGCTAAAAATTTAAATTCAAATAAGTCTTATAAATTAGAAAAATTTTATATTTAGCAATTTTAAGTTCAAGTTTTCAATAATTTACCAATCAAAATGTGAGAACTTCTAATTTTGATAAGCTCAATCCTAAGCAGTAATGTGAGGAAGGGGATTTAGAATTTTTGCACTGATGTAGAATTCTCGTGTTATGTATTTAAATATCACGTTTGTTCCGCATCACTGCTCCGACCCACATTGTTGATCAATCTGTCTAGCAATTACCCCAAGTTCAAGCTCTTTTGTTTCAGGAATCATTCACTCTACTGACGCTTCTTTTAATAACTATTTGTCGCCATACTTTTCTGTCCTGGCACACTTCTCTAGCTTCTTTCAAATAAAAAAATATGCATCAAACTCTCGCTTTCAGTCACCCCGTTCTCGGCCTTCCTAGAACTGCTCGGTCCATCAGTTACTCATAGAGAGTTTGATGTATATCCTATCTTCTAATAAGAATCACTTTAAATTTTGTTTGCAACCTTGAAGAGTTTCAGAAAGAAAATTTGAATTGAACTATTATTGCAAACTCTGAGAATTATAAACTGAGTAAAATCAGAAGTTTTCAACAATCAACATTCTGCAAGTTGAAATTATAACATCAAAAATTGAATATCTTTAACTTTAGTGGCATCCAAAATTTTTAATTTTGTAAAAGCATTCAAATCTGTTAATTAAGAAATTAAAATCGTGAAATTAAATCGCTCAAAGTTAATAATATTTATGATGTGAAATGTCTTTTAACAGCGAAATTAATTTTTTGTTCTTATTTTACATTGTTAGATTATAAATTGAGAATTTAACTCAAATTCTCCATAAGAAAAACATATGTACAAAAATGAAAACGGAATAAATACATTTTAATTTTGTAAGCAACAGCGATAATAAATCATTGTTTTAATTGGATATTTATGTAAATACTCTTATATGTGGGGATCTATTAGGTTCGTTTTTTATCTGTTTTTCTTGAAGATAAAAAAAGTTGTCTATTTATTTAGAATTTAACGTGAATTAGAATTTTTTGTGTAAAATAGTCATTTTCCGGTATTCCGGAAATTTTAGTTTTTAATAACGAATTGACTTAATTTGATGTTTAAGAAAGACTATAATAACTGTTGAGAATCATGTAAATTAGCGGCCAAACTTGACGCCTGGTTTTCGGTCCACTGAAGAGTTTTGGCGTTACGAGGATCTCAAGATGAGCTGAAGAAGTGCTCAAGACTTGAGAAGTGCATGCACAAAACGTGCATAAGCATACGTTCTCTAGACGCGTCTAATATCGTTACATCGTGTTTTACAAGTGACTAGCTAGCAGCCTTACGGGGTGTTACGTCGTGTGCCAGTGGAATATGAACTCTTGTATACGACTTCACTTGCCCTTACACAACAATACATGAATTCATATAAGTCAATCCACACACAGATACCCATCACTAGATATTCTCATGCACTTAAATCCCCTCTTCATGTGTACTAATCAAACTCTCGAACTCTTCTACAAGAGGAAAAACAAACCTTTTCCAGAAAAATCTAAATATCAAATTAAAAGGTTTGCTTTATTTGAAATCAATTTTTGAATAGAGAAGATTTAATTCGGATTGTTCGCATTCGGTTCGAAGGACCATTTTTCACTTCTGCATTGTTTTGATGAAAATTGTACATTAAATTGAAACGTCTGCTTTATTTGTAACCAGGTTTTAAATAGGGAAATTCTGGTGGTATTATATACATGCGGCTCTAAGGACCAATTTTCATTTATCAATGGTTTTGATTCTACCTGCTTTCTATAAAAGTTTCACATCAAATTGAAATGTCAGGTTCATTTGCAATTCGTTTCTGAGTGAAGGAGTTCTCATTCCTATTGTATACATCCATCTCGAAACCATTTTTAATTTCTTCACGTTTTTGTTAAAAAATCGTACATTTTATGGGGTGAAAATGAAACTTTTAAAGGTACAATGTAAAGATGCTGAATATAGGTAAAAAAAAAAAATATTAAAAAAAGATTTGGGGGTTCCACGATGACACAATGGCCTGTAAAGCGGGTCACAGTTGTCTTTAAGTCAAGGAAATAAAGAGGCACTTGGGCCTCGTTGGTCACTCACGCCCTTTTTGGAGGTTAGGCCAGAATCTCAAAAATCCCATTATCGCCTTTCAATGGCAATCCGGGCTCGTTGCCTAGATGGGCATCTCACCATATTTATTGCACCGTCTTTCGCTCCATTGTCTCGCTCAGCATGCTCAGACGACACGTTTATGGCGCCTAATTACGGTAATTGGCCTCTGCCGATACCGACACCGAGGATACGACCGATTAGTACGCTTTCAGAAATTCAAACGCCCATTAAACTGTCCCTAACTTTTCGAAAGTCGCTAACCTTTTTATTATTTCCTACTATAAAACTGAACACCGATACTTCTGAGCAAAAAAAAAGGAGCAAAAAATCTCTGAGTCAGGATTTAGTTTAGAGGCTTGAAGATAAGAGTATTTACGAAAAGTTCCGGGAAAGGTGAGAATGATTTATCACGGGTAATCACAACTTAGAGGCTTGGTGTTGTTTAATAAAATCATTAGGTATTATTTATTCTAAGTATTAAGATTAGGTGAAAAATTTTATTGCAGGAAATAAAATTTAATAAATTGACAAACAATTCTCAGAAAACTTTCCAAATTTTGTGGGACAATGAATTCAAATGTATTAAGTTTAGATTCAATTTTGATACAGTTTACAAGTGCTCGAAACTTGAAATGTCGAGCCTACTGTTCTTTTGTATATAGTACAATTTATGAAACTAAAACATACAGCATTTTAAATTTGAAAAGGTTACAATAATTTTATATTATTGAATTTTAATATTATTGATGTTGCAGTAAATTTTAAATTTTGTTTTTAAATCTCAAAATTTTAAGGATTTTGAGGAGTTCGGATATTCCCGCCTAAATGGAAATTTCCAGGTTTATTTCTTACCAATACTTTGAAAAACTTGATTTACGAATTTTCAAGTTTTGTATTTTAAGATAAAACATAAAAATGTCAAATTTCAAACTTTCAACTATTTGGGAGTTTTGAATTTTTCCTGTTTCCCAAATATTGCAATTTAATTAAAATGTTTTTAAGTTTATTGTGAGATTTGTTTGAAAGTTTTTATTTGAAACGCTTTTAGGTTAGAATATTTCATAATTTCAACTGATAGGCTTTATTTGCTTATGACATAATTAAAATTGCAGGCTTGTCAACTTTAATGCATGAAAAGACTTTTAATTACAATTAATGGAATTTGAAAGCTTCCAAATGCATGCGTGGAATGGTTGAAGGTTCTCGGTCCCTAATAGGAACATTAATAATCATCCTGTGTTGAACGCACTTTTTTAAATTGTAATTTTTATATTGTCGGAACCTGTTTGTAGTTACACCAAAAAATGTTGTATCCCACATCTCTGATGCAATGATGGTTTAAATCTTCAGGGAAAGGTTTTCCGTTTGAGGGCATGTAAAAAAATTCTGATTTATCAGGTTCTAAATTTGTATGTTGACCTGTGGTGTATGTGGAAAGCATGTGAAAGTTTCCTTTGAAAATTTTCAAAAGAGGTGTCTACATTCGACGGAGAAGACACGCATGACAAAAGTCCCGTTTAAGGTGATGGAGGTGGGGAACGATCTCTTTGATCTTCTGAGGGATTTCCTGGCGCATCTGCCTACTGTTTGCCAAGCTACTCTGAATTTTTGAGAGAGAAGATACCCGCCGTACATTCGCACGCGATAAATGACAAGCTCTCATTCATGTCCGCAAGAGTGTTGAGCCGGATTGTAAGCCGGATTATCCGTGTGGTGTGAACCAAACATCCCGTAGGATGAACATGAACGATGAAGGGATCTCGAATCGATGAAAGGAAGACGAAAAGAATCGATGACCTGTTGACTGTTTAGTATTCATCAAAACATTTATAATTCACTGTTAAACTAAAAGTTCCATCTACCTTGGAAATATTATTATGACTTAGAGTTAAAAAAATATCTTCTTCGATAACTAGAAACTAGGATCAAGTAATAATCTGAAATAGATGCTGATGAGATCCGAGAATGAAACTGGGATTGACGAAACAAAGTAATTTAGTGAAAGCATGAGGTGTTAAAATACTTCAATCATATGGCTAATAAAAAGGAAGAGACACTTAACGATCGAGAGTTGCGGTCGTATATTTTGAAATTATGATTTTTGGAGGCGTGATAAGGAAAACTTCAGAGGGAAATCAGCCGACGTCTCGCCTTTATAGCCTTAATTTACTGAAAATCAGTAAAGTGACTTATACCTTTATTTTACGACCTCCAGTTTTTCCAGTCTTCTCCTTCTTTCTCTCTCTCTCTCTCTCTCTCTCTCTCTCTCTGCCTCTCAGTTTATCTTGACTATATGTAGCTCTCGATTTTGCTTTTTGATGAGGAGAAGGTCCCAGTGACATACCAAGCGTGCCTTTCTAAAGCATCGTTAAAGATTTTCAGACGGTATTATGATTTTATTCGGATTACTTGGAACCTATGTGATCTTTCGTATTCACCTTCCCAATAAATGTCTTACTCAAATCAATTTTGGTGTCGTCATCACTGGGGATGTTAAAGTTGATTACGCTGCTCATTCCTAGGGAACCATTAGTTTGTAAAAAGTTCGTGGGACTAATTTGATGAACTGATGATGATCATGGTGGATTTTGAAGAAAGGTTGTTAGTTTTAATGAAAGCAACGATCAATTTTGTTTTCGGGGACCATAAAGTTATTTCACAAGATATCTAAGATTTCTGAAAGTTTTTGCGAAGTGGCAGGTGTAAGAAAGATTGCTTCCACGAAACGGGATGGAGCCTGCGGTCACGTGTGCATAAAGTACCGTCGTATTTGTTTCTCGGACAGCGCCAATTTTCGAGGTTATAGCTCTATCGCCCGAACCCGATCTAGATGCACATAGCCTCGAGGTATCTTGGCGAATTACGTGCTAGACGCTCGTGATGACTGGTATCAACTTTTTGCATGAATCAAAAATGACCAGGTCAACTTCAGGAGCTTCAGCATTACTGAAAGCCAGTTTTAATAAATTTATAAAAATTTACTCTCTAAGATTGATTGTTTTATTTTGAGTATGTTTCTGTATACTAGGTCCTAAAATCTGAGTGTAGCCAGCCAAGGCCAAGAAACAAATCCGCGATAATTTCCCAATATTCTATATTTTTCCCGGTTATTTCATTCTTCAATACAATGCCAATTTTCAAAATGACTTTATTCAAAATTTAAATATTCAACATTTAACAAGTTTATATTGTAGCATAATGAAAATTTGACAGATTTGAAAAAGCATAACCAATTGTTCAACAATTCATACTTTGAATTTACAATTATACGAGCTTGAGCGATTGAAATTGTCTCATTTATAAATTGACAATCTAAAATTATTAGCTTCCGTACTTCTTACATGCAGTCGTTTAACTGGAAGGAATTAAATTGGAAATAAAACAATTTTGAGTAATTGAAATATTCAACTCTCATACCTTATTTCACATAGTATAGATTTCAAATTATATAATTTTTGCAATTTTCGCCAACAATTATTAAATTTTAAACTTAAAATGATATCCCGAGTAAAAACAAGTTCTATTAAGATTTCACATGGATCCTGGATGAGCTCCCAGTAAAGTACTGGGTATGAAACGAATCAATACTTAAGTACGACTTTCCTTCAAAAAATTTAAGTCCTAATAGGAACAAAAGTACTAGAAAAGTTCCATTGAATTTTGTTGTTGCAGTGCTGATGGGATTTATGTCCCAAAATGTACTGCTGAAATAGGACTAAAGTACCGAAATTTTTAAAAATGTGTTCAGTTCCACCAGGACTTTTTTAGGATAAAATTACCGGTAAAGTCGGATTTTATTTTTCTTCATCAATTTTACAACTTCTTAATAATATTGGAGACAATGGTACTGGAAAAATTTCATGTTATTTTTTTGTTGGAATTTTTAGAAGTGCTGATGAGATTTATGTCCCAACAAAGCACTGCTTTAATAAGACTTAAGTACCAAGAAAGTTTGAAATATTTCAACAGGACTTTAGTTGACAAAAGTACGAAAGTAGTAGAAAAGTTCCATGACATTTAATTTTTAAATGATCACAAGTGCTAATGGAATTTCTGTCCCAAAAAATTACTTCTGAAAATGTTCAAAATATTTCTTGCTTAACCAGGCTTTCCTAAGACAAAAGTATTGGAAAAGTGCTACCTTTTTTTCTTACAAAACTCCCATTAGTACTTGCACAAAATTCGAAAAAAATGAAACTTTCTTAGCCCGTGGGACATTTCCGGTACTTTAGTTCTAAAAATTGTTGGTGAACCAGCACATATTTTTAATTTTCTTGCCTCACGAATCCCATGAGCGTTTGTAAAAATTAAGAAAAAATTATATGGGATTTTTCCGGTACTTTTATATTAAAAGTCCTACTTAAATTTGTGTTACTTTCACCTCGAATTTTAGCCCTCTTTGGCCTTTTAATATTTTGTAACAAAAGTTGATTTTTAAGTACTGATTTGCCTCAAACCCTATATTGCAGCGTTCCTCTATCCAGGATCACAATGAAATCTCAATGGGATTTTCCCTCCTAACGTATGCTTAATTTAGTTAGGCAATTCAAAATTTATATCAGTTGGAATGATATCAATTGACGTTATTTTATAGAAAAAAGTCCCATCGATTTCTTGGTTTCCCGGTGTGGACAGCGCGTGGCTACCTCGTAAACGAACAAAATGTGTTGACAAGTGACAAAATGATATCGAATAGTATAGTGGATCTCCTTGTGTCCAAGTATTCATTACAATATGCTCCCGTAACCGTAACCCTATCGTGAGGCAGTTTTACGAACGAGGAAGTTTTAATTTCCCGGCAATAACACAAGAGGGTTCGGTTCGTTCGATGGAGGAAATTCTTTTTCCCGAAGTAGAGAGTACGTACACACTACATACTACAAACTACAAGATCCTTAAAAGTCGCGTCTCCGGGATTTACAACGAAACGCCTCGTGCCGCGATGGCCACTAAAAGCCAGACTTGCAGTATTTACGGTTCACCCGTTACACCACAGCAGCAGCATGGAATCGTGCGCACAGAGCGTCGTTAGAAATAAATGAGCATGCAAAGGGATGCGAGCAAATCATCGGTAGGCGCAATGCGCGATAAAATAAATTAACTTAAAGCTACCGGGTTGCGGATTCTTTGCGTCTCAGTAATGACAAGCCATAAATAACGATTCGCTTCGATTTATCGGCTAACTCCTCGTAAGAGAAGAGATTGTAATCTTGGGAAGCGGCGTCTCAGTACCATTTATTATACTGCTTTTACATTGTTAGAATCATTCCTATCCATTCCTGTTCGTTACGAGGAATATCTATTCGTGCTTCCTCGGCCTCGCCCTTATTTTTACTCTCCATGCCCCGATCCTGCCTATTCGCTTTTTCATTTATCTATCTAGCCATGCCCATCGCTTCTTTAGCTTTTAGCTCTTTGACTTATTCCTTCTATACTTCTACTTCTACTTCTACTTCTACTTCTACCTCTACCTCTACCTCTACCTCTATTTCTTCCTTTACACGATTCTTGATCGGTATCAAATTCAAATGCGGATGTGAATGTCGATTGTCGATATCCGCGGGCCTTGGCTAAACTCCCAAGCACACCTGCGCTCAAAGTACTTATCGTTTGTCTCTGGCCTATTTGTCGCTTGTAGTATCAACTGTCGATGGCAATCTCCCTTCTTCCTTCCTTGCACGAAGGTATCTTCGACTTTTATATTCGATTGTTTCAAACGTCACGGTTTTACGCTTGAACTCCACCTCGCAAATATCCTCGAGAGAAAGGATTGACAGTTAGGTTTATGGCACATGTGATAGTTCGAATTCATAATAGCAGCGTTGTTATAGAAGTCAGATCTCAAAATTTCAAGCTATTTTGAGGCTTATCAGGTCAAATTTTTAAAAATATACAGGAAATTCTTTAAAAAAATTTATATTCAAAATTTGAACTCAAAACAATTTCAAAGCATTTTGCTGCTTGCAAAATAATGTTCAGAAATACTTTTGTACGCAACTGTCGGAAATGACCTATCACGTTGGTTTTTTGAGCTGTTGCTAACGTGTCTTCATTTTGGTCATGCTTATATGACATTTTCTCCTCATTTTAGTGCCCAGGGAAATAAAATAATGCGTCAAATAAGATCCAGTTAAAGGAAAAATGTAAATTTTATAAAAATATATTGCAAGAAACGTAAAATTCATGTTTCCAAAAAAATGGAAAGGATCTCAAAATAATTAACATTGTTAAACGATGGGCTCCTTATAAAGATAAGCCTCGACAACATTTTACTAAATCGTTAAGATATGTTTACAATTTTGTACCTTGATTCTGTCCTGGACTCAAACTTGGTGCAAAAAAATTATTATAATTAATATTTGTTAACATTAATAATTATTTATCATATTTCAATGAATGTGAGTGATTTATAGAAATATATTATGGTTTAAAATTTTTAAATTATGTGGTGAACACGATCAATATTTGAAATTTTGTGATACTTTTGCACCAAATTCGATCCTCGGGTAGAATCTAGGAAATAAATGCTTAAAATATATCAAAGGTTATTCCATTTGTTTGCAAATATTTATATTTTACGTCTTTTTGCAATATGTTTTTATTAAACTGACATTTTTCCTTCAGCTGAGGCTCATTCGTTGCAAAATTGTATCATTTTTTCTGCTAATAAATGAAAACAAATTCATATTAATATTATAAATGAGGTACTTGAGCAACCGCTCAAAAAATACGCGTGTAGATAGATACTTCCCGCCGGTACTTTACAAAAAAGCATTGATCAATGAAAATTTTAAAAAGCCTTTTTACTATTATTTTATTCTAAACAAATTAACTTCGATCAATCTGTATTTGTAAAATAATTAAAAAATACTGAATAATTATTTAAACTTAAGAAATAAATTGCAATTCTAATTTTCAGGCTCATTTTCCCAAATTCTAGGATTCTTTCGGTTTTCCAGAATATTAACCAAAATTCTAGGATTCTCCAGGTTTCCAGATTCTGTAGCAACCCTGAATGGGAACAATCGGAATGCCGGTAAATACAGGTACAAGGAATCTGTCATTTTAAGCGACTTATTTCATCTACTGATACTATCTTTTCGTGAGTGTGGAAGCCAACAGTTCTCTAATTCGTCAGCAAAATATCGATTATATCGAATTCAGATTTAGAAAATTGATTGATAAGAGATAATATAGATGGTAGTAAGATTTTCAATCCAAGTCTTCCTGTTAAAAAGTACCTGCGATTGCAAGTTTTTGAATTAATTATTCTAAAAAAATTTAGCTTTAAAGAAATGTTAAATTTGAGGGTTTCCAAATACAAAAAAAAAACAATAAAATTGATTCTCAACAAATGTATACTGTTGTGATTTGAAACCCGTCTTTGAATCATTCTAGCACCAAAGAATTTAAATTTAAAATCTTCAAACTGTAAAGTATTTAAATTTCAATTCGTTCAACTGCAAAGTATCAATAACATCAAAATATTTAAATTTGTAAATATTTAACTCTTTCAATTTTAAATAGTGGATTTTTTAAACCATGACGTTTAGGGAAACTTTTAAAATTATATCGAGTTGACTAAGAAGCCAAAAATGTTAGAATGACAAAAATTTTTACGGTTAAATTGACAATCTTCTGTAGCCACTTTAAAAATAAATTTCATAGCTTGTTCGACCTTCAAACTTCACGGTAATTATAATTTGTACGTTATAAAATTAAATCATTAAAATTTTCAGATAAAACAAACAGTTGATGGTTGGTATCCAAAATTTATGCATATAATTTTAAAAGTTAAAATTTAGAAATCTTTAATTTAAAGAAATTTAATTTAACGCTATTCAACTCTTAAATCTTTATAAAGTTTATAAGCTTTTAAAGTCTTAAAATTAATAAAATACATAGGTTTAAGCATCAAAATTATTAACATTAAAATTTGAGAACTTTCAATTATAAAGAATCTAACTTCAATTTTTGCAACAAAACATAAAAATTCTAATTTTAGCAAGATTTTAAATTATTTTAGAGTTCAAATTTCAAACATATCGAAACTAGTAATTCCTTTTATATTGGTGGCTAACACATTTAAAGACTTCGAAGTTAAAAGATTACAAATTAGAAAAATACAAATGTCGAACTGTTAAGTCTTAAAGTTGAAGGTATTAAATCCTTAATGCCTTAAAATTGACATATATTTTTATTGATTTAATTGATCTTTGAACCTCTGATTTTGAAATCTTCCAAATTTGACCTGAGCACCCAATTCCCTTTTGAAATTCTGAATTTTTTATTTCCAATTTTCAGGGGCGGATCCAGACAACAGTTTTGGGGGGGTGTGCAAACAAAATAAAATTTCATCGGTAAAAAAAGGGTCATTTAATTATCAGTAATTCCCTCATAAATTATAAACAT
>JAAAKG020000017.1:672961-684260 GCA_010014905.2 Druon quercuslanigerum
CTGTCGGGTTCCCCGATCTGGGCCCGATTTGGCCCGATCCGTCCCCGACCCGGGCCACGGCAAGATTTCTGCACGGGAAGTTTATCAGCATTTTCATTAGGCTATCACATGCATACATGTAGTGGCATCTATTTTTTCACGCAATGGTAAAATTTAGGTTGATTTTGGACTTAGAACCGTTTCGCTGTCCCAGCTTCAGTTATTTAATATGTAACTACTTTCTTTTTAATTTTTAAACTAGATATTCCTGAATTTTTATTATAAACAATTATAGGGATTCATTAATCTCAGAAAGTTGAAATCAGTGAGATTCTGATATTTTCAAATTTGAAATTGATTAATCATTTTTACTCGAAATCATTGCTTCTTAATAGATGATAAAAAAATATAATTGAATCAATTCTATTGAGTATAAGCTTTTATTATTTAATTTAAACACAAGTTTTTGCTTTCAAAATTCTATATATGAACTACGTGCCAAATGAACCATTCGATTAATTTGACAGAACATTTTTCACTTAGCAGAAAAGTTGCTTCATTCATTTCAAGTATTTAAATGTAAGTAGCTGTAGGGGAAAAATTTAATTTTCGGTTTAAAAGGTGTCTTGCTCTTCGTACACCGGTCGAAACGCATCGCGCTATTCGGCATTGCGTGCAAAGCGATACAGTATCTCATAATCGCGTGCATGGTCTTTCGTAGCCTTGAAACGAGCTGCAAAGTGCCTATGGAGATAAGGACGTTCACGTTTGAATAAAAGAAAAAAAGCATAAAGAAGAGCCTCGCTTCACTCACGACGCGTCGATTCATACCTTCTATTGTCAAAGAGCTTAACATCAATATTTTTCCTTCCACAAATAATTTTTAAACCTGTACTGTGCTTATCTCCCATGCTATGACAATCTACAATGTATAGTTTATATATTATCATTTTCCATAGTGATGAGCAAAAAAGAGTGCAGCCGCAAAGAACGCCTTCACACTTCCTAATGAATTCAGAATATAGCAGTTTCGATAGCGATCTCTTAGAATACATTTTTATTTTAATGAAAGAGTTGTATGCGTAATTCTGAGCCTTAGATTCAAGCACGAACACGAGAGGTGTTTAGCACTTTCTCGTGAGCAAAGTTTATGAAAAACAAATATGGGGTGTCGTGTAACAAGGCAATTTTGCGGAAAACGTGCAAACATGGATTTAGAAAAGAAAAGCATGCTGATAGTGCTGAGTCGTTAAATATGTTGACTTATGTATACGTTCAATACGTTCGTCCAGAATATATCGTTGGGCTTTCAATATTCATTGGCTTTTACTTTATTAACCCGAACATTAAGCGTTGGTTATCTAATTCTAGTACCCCTTTTCGAGTCTACGAGTTGACGCTCTTCGATATCGTGCACCGGTTCCATGTTCCGCGATATTACACGCACCGATGTAGTCACGCGACGTTTTGCGAGTTACGAAACGACTACCCATATGTTGCTCGGTCACTCTGTGGGTAGAGCCCAAATGGATATGCGGGTGAAAAAATAACCGTGTTGAAGAACGGAAGGATTTTTAAGAAAATGATAGGTAGTCATTATTTTAATCTTGCAGATCATCATATATGTCAGAAAAGAAACTTAAGGCAGCGATCACTGACTTCAGGTTTCAGAAATAATGTTAAGTTTGTTGTCCTAAGACATCGTCCAAATTTCAAAATCTAATACCAGCTGACCATACAGTCATTACTGACTCTGGGTTTCAGAAATGACTATAAATTTCTTGTCCTAAGATGTCCGAATTCCAAATAGTACAGATTAACTCAAAGTTCACTATGTACAAATTCGAAGCTTTCAAACTTAGACCGTCTACAATTGATCCAAATTTTAAGTTGTAGCTGCAATTTCCGTGCAGTGTAGAACCCATCAAAATTTAATAATTTAAATGTCAAGATACTCGAGAGAATAATTTGATCTATCATAAATATTTGGCAAATTGACAATGCTCTATATATTATAAACTTATTTAGCCATAAAGGCATGGTAAATACATTAATCGAGTTGCCTTATCATAAGGAGTACATTTAATACTTACAATATTGATATATTTTCAAAATTAATAAAGTTTTTCTGTTACAAACGTTAGAAAAATACACAAATTTGTAGAAATATCTCAAATTTACTTGGTCATAGAGTGTTTCTAAATACACCAATCGTTTCATCTAGTCAAAAAAATGTGTACTTAGTATGATGCTATATTCTTAATATTTAAATGAATATTTACTAATCAACGAAAAATTAAACATTTAATAAATTCTTAAAGATAAAAATTTTTGTATGGCGATAGCATTACACATTTATAGAATCTACTCTATAGGGATACAAATTCGTAAAATATTCAAATTTTTCAAAATCATTTTTGCCATTCTCACGGAATTAAAGAAATCAACCTTAATCTTTTTTTTTGTTAGAAAAAGATACATTTGAATGAAATCTGCGTATAATTTTCAATGATATAATTTTACAAGCTTCTAAGTATAGTTTACAGTGGTCCTATAAAATGAAATTATAAAAATTCGCGCATCTTCAATTTAAAATAATCAATATGAATTATTTAAGTTTTAAATGGAATATTAAGTTTCAATAAAGTAATGATAATAAATAATAATAAGTTTTGTTTATTAACCAAAAATTTATAAATATTTTTCTTGAAGTACCAACCTTTCTTTTAGTAAGTTTTTAAAGTAATAAAAATGTACCTATTAATGATTTCAATTTCAAATATTCTCTTATTGAAGAAGTTACGCCTTAAAATTGTTCAATTCTGAACATTATGAATTAAAAATTCTTTAACTGTTAAAGTCCTGATTGCCAAATAAAAGAATTTTAAGAAATTTTATTTTAAAACCAAACATTTTTGTACATTTTAATCTAAAGCTATTGATTTTCTAATTATTCCAAAAGGAAAAAAGTTATTCGCAGACAGACTTGACATAAACATTTAAAATCTCAAAATTTCAAATTAAAATCAATTGTAAATAAACAATTAAAAACGTACAAATTTAAACATTAAAATTATCAAATTAAAGTCAACAGGCATTTTAAATAACCTTTAAAAATCATCAATTTATACAAGAGCTTCAAACTCTACATTTTGCATTCATATGATATTAAGTAATATTTATGAAGTGATTCTATAATTTTTTCTACCAAAACTATGAATAAAAAGCTTCCGTATAATTTCCCGTGTTTCCCGGTCCAACGGTCACCCTCTAATATCTTGGTCATTTCTTTCGAATGTTAAGTCTACATGCGGGTGAAAAGGTCCCCTAGCTTTAGGAAAGGGCTCCAAGCTTCCTCCAGGCAGGAGTAAGGAGTAATCTAATTAAAAAAGTCACCCAAAGGGATGAGAAGGTGAAGAAAGCGAATGGATAGCAAAAAAGAATCTCGAGACGAGGAATGTCGCGAGCGCGTTTAGAGGAGCGGAAAAGTGTCGTGGTTTTCTTGAAACAGCCGTATCCATAATAAACGGCAAACATATACGTATGTGTATGTATGTGCAACACCTCTCTTTAGAAAAAGTATGGAAGACTATGAAACCATAATACCCAATTATATATAGTAGCAAAGACAGAGATGCTGGTGGATGTTGTGGTGGTGGTGATGTGGTGGCTCTGATGACAGTGGTGGTTGTAGTGGTTACCGGGGATGGCTTTAAAAGTCCCCCATCTCGGTGGCGTCGTACACAACCGCGTAGCACCGCGAAATGCGGAGCTCAGGAGAACGGGGAAACGTCGATACACGACGCGTGGGACACTGACACTTCCACTACAATCGTGAACGCATTTTCAAGCTCACACGCGTGCAGGACCACTACGGCTAATTACCGAGCAGTGCTCGACGCGCGACCCTTGGGATCTTGAGTTAACCCTCCTCTCACTCATTCATCAGAAAATGAGAGAGACATCACGAGAAAAGGGAAATACGATGAGGGAGACGGATGCACCTTACATAACCAAGAATGAGGAAGAGAGGCGCAGTTTGCAGATCAAGAACCAGAGGAAAGAGAGAAAGGACTGGCAACTATTCGGGGAAAGATGGATTATACCAGATGCGGGAAAAGAGGTTCAGAAGGCGAATGGGATTGAGGGTAAGCAGATGCAGCGACGCCAAATACGGAAGAGGGTGTGAGTGCAGTATAAGGTGGAGAGATGGGAATTATAAATGAAACTTGGAGAGCTTGGAAAGAAGATCACACGATAGGCGATAATCTGAATGGGATGCAAAACTGCTACGATTAGCGTGAACTTAAATTGGAATGATAGAGTTTATAAATCTAAAAAGAACAAATGCTTATATCTTGATGTTTTGAGTTGAGTCTTCAACTTTCTAAGAGAAGAAGACATTACCAGCACTAAAGAGTCATGTGATTGATAACTTAATGCGAGACTGCTAGATAGTCTGTCAGAGTCTGAGAGCTTGTTCATTGAAGGAAGCGATGAGAAAGATAATGATCAAGAGTTATAGCAACTATGACAGCAATCATGATCAGGCTTTATGCATAATGATAGTCATGCTCTATGATCTAGGAATGATCAAGAACAGTAATGTTATCAGAACAGTAATGTTGTCAGAACAATAAGGTGATATCAATAATGAACATCTATGTTTCTATAGGAGGACTACATCAAAACCCAAATATTGTCCTGACAAACTGTCTTCGCGATTATAATCTCATAAAGTTGCCATTAGCATACTAAATGACTCTTATTACCCAAAATTGAGTGGCTCGTGCCACTTGAATTTACGACTTTTTATGGATTGTTTGGCCGGCGCCCAAGTGTTTGGTTTGAAGATCAAACGAGTCGGCGAGTCAAGGGATCTCCACTGTGCTGGCTCTTCCGCAGTAAGCGCCAGAAAAATCTTTAACTTGTAGCAGAGTGGACCAAGATGCACGTACCAGCAAGCCAGTATGCTCTTGTTGGGGTACGTACCACATTGGACAATGTAAAGAGACTCTCATGAAACAAAAAAAATCCTCCAAGCCACGCGAGAAGCGTCCCATCCCGCGTGTTACCGATGAGGAAATATCTCTCGCGCGATCTTAGGTCCTCAACCACCCAATCGAAGCGTAATTCCTGGGCGCTGAAGGTTGTGAATGGTCGGTAATTTAGGATCGAGAGGAGAATGGGAAGCAATTTTGAGCCTGAGGCTCACTCGAAGGAGCCTCCGAGGATTCTTCGGACCACGAGTGCAGCGAAAATTCTCCCGAGTCCCGAGGAGCCACCACTGTGGTCGCAGTAAGAAGAAGAAGTGGTGTGGGTTTTGCAACGGGCCCCTTGGTAATATCTCGTTTAGAAAGATTACAGGTTCGAAGAGGCTGCCAATGTATAAAACAAACATCGTTAACTCAGCCCTATACTTAAGACTTCCCTCCACACCCCGGAGTCCTGCTCATACCCCCTCTAGACACTTACCCCTACCATCAAGAACAACCCCCCGCCCCTGAGGCGCTCTTCTTACTCCTGTTCGTGAGGAACCCACACGACGAAAATGAAAAGGTGTGAGTGAATTGGTGCAGAATTTGTGTGAGTGGGTGAGTGAGGGGCTCTTTCGTAGGCGCGAGACCAGACACGGTATTGAGACGTAGACCACACGACGCTCTGGCTCCGGCACGGTCAGAGATGGCCAAGGCGCGTAATTTCAACCTGTGTAATTATCGACCACCGTTGTTATGTTGATACCCGCTCTCGTATAACGCGACGACCAGTATGAAAGTACACACCGGGTAAACGCCTACGCGTTCTAACGACTCTATATGTGTGCGTGTGTTGCTGTTAGAAAGTCGAGAATTTCTTCGTGTGTGTCTTCCATCCTCATGCCCGCCGGGAAGACGCCGATTTACTGAGATGCAGATTGATTTAAAGCAAACTCCGGAAAGATGGAGCTACACATTCTTCCGCACAAGGCGGCCTAGCTCGCGAATCGTGCCGCGATAGATCGCCTTAAAAAATACCTTCAACGCACAACCAATGCTCTTGAATTAAGCTTTTCTGACAATCTTGAGCGGTTATTTATTACTATTATTAACTTATTGTTCAGCCAGTTGTGACACTGATAGTACACTCCTACTGAAATAGTAGAAACCTTGTAAAAGTAAAGTACTCTAGTGCGACAATTACTGTTAGTAGAATTGAGTTTACACTTTTTGTTTTTTATAAGTAAATTTTAGCAGGGTCGTAAAACCATTAGATTTTAGTTTATTTTTTATGTTTATGTGTTCTTTTGGTAAGTATTTTAATGTATTTCGACGTGTCTAAATGAAAAGGTTCTGCCTTCTTTCATTTAAAAAAATAATTCCAATTAGCTCAAAACAAGAAATTGTAAACATTAATTTCGCGTTTGAAAATATACAAACTTATTAAGTTTCATAGCACTGCTAAACAAAATGAGGCTTGAACGTCAGGGTTTCCTGATTTATATTGATCACGATATATGTCGACGAAAATTTCTTCTTTCTTTAAGCAAATACAACAAGCATCCATATTTTCCAGATAGCTTGAAAAGTTCTCAAGATAATGAAAAAAACGATTGAAATAAGGTAAAAAAAAAACATGATAAAGAAGTCATCCCTTTCTGTAAAGTTAATCAATTGGACAGTTTATGCTTATTTAAAGCGAATTATTGTACACAAATTCTATTGAATTCAATATAGAATTTTCTCGAATGCCCTTAAATTGCATGAAATCTACAGAAATTAATTTGACTTGAATTGTCATGAACAATATGTACTCGTTTTAGCTACCACTTTAATCATTAATTTCAGTTTAAAAATCATACAATTCGATTTGGCTCTTTCCTTTAATCAACTTCTTTCGCTTTATATGTGTAGGTGTAGGCTTTGTAGTTACAAGTGCAAAAAATCATTTTCAGTTAACAGTGCCTGAAATTAAAGTTACACTTTTCATTTACAAGTGCTTGAAATGTCAAGGATTTTCTAACTGGAATTACTGTACATTATTCTAAATTTCCTTAAATTCAATTGGCACAGAAAAAACTAGGGTTTCTATTAGAATCAGTTTTTAGTTTTAGGGAGCTGCAAAAAGAGGAACCTCTCTTGCTGAAAAGAAATAAAAAATTATATATATGTTATAATATAATATAGATAGAGTATAATAATATAGAGGCTTGTCATTTTTGGAAGGAAGATAATGAACATCAAATGTGACAGTTTTTAAGGTTATCTTTAAAACTTTTAACGACTGCAGATAATTTTTTGTATTGCTTTATATTGGATATCAACGAACTAATAAAGGCAACCTCAAAAAGAGTTATATTGGAGTCTCTTAAAAAATCAGAAGAAGAAGTTCTAAAGGTTCTAGTTTTTTCTGTAGACGAAGTTTCCCTGAATTCTATTGAATTCATTAGAATTCTTCAAATTCTGCCAAATACTCTTGAATTCCCGTGAATTGTCTCGCATTATTTTGAATTACTTTACTTATATTACAAAATTTACAATTCATTTACACAAAAATATGCGCAACTAATTTTAGCTGATAAAAAATTACGAGACAAGCAATATTGTATATGAAGCTTCGTAAAAAAATAAATTCTTCTTAAAATAATTCCTTGAATTTTATGAACTCACTTGACTTTTCTTGATTACACTGAAATTGTTGAATTCAGCATTATGAAAAATAGTCACATTGGTCACATTTTGTTGAAAATATTTTAAGGAAACATTATGAAAAAACGTCCAGAATGACAATAGCCTCTAAGATTTAAAAATCTATGATTAAATATGAACGATATTTCTTCTGGGAATAATACAATTGCTATACCATAATCTCTAAGCCCACGTGTTGAGTTCCTACTCACCCTTTCAGTTCAACACTTAACGCAAACATACAACTCAATCGTAATAACTTCATGCTATAACTATAATCCTTTCCTATGGGGAAATTGCTTGAGCCCTCATCCTATAAGTTTCGTAATTATAATTCTAAAATAGAATTTCGCTATTAATATTAGATGCAAGCTATAAGATACATTATTAATTCTTGATAAACTTGATCAAGTTTTCCCCTCTTCAAAGCTCTCGTTTCTACTGAACTTGAAAAACAATTACAGGCATGCTTACCACAAAAGTTAACTACAATTGTGCACAATAGAACAATTTTCTCTCATCAATAAACCAAGTATTATGAACTTTATTAAATTACTGTCCACCTTAAACTTATTGTAAAAACGTACAATCAATTTTTTATGAATTTAACGAATCTTTGCCCAAGTTTTTTTCTTGTTATTTCTATTGATGGTGAGGATGGTCCACCGATTTTAAGACTTTTTTTCCTGGTGAATGTCGATGACAGTATCGAGGATGATGAGAGTGGGGGAGCTGATCAGGGGTTGCTGAATCGCGGACGCTGGGGGGTATGAAACGTAAGGGAGTAGTGAACTTTCAATTGCTCAGCGATGAGGGAGCGAGCCTCATCGAGATATCTTTGTACGTGCTTTACACGAAGACGTACTCCCTGTCGTTGACGATCGTGTGCTTATAGGTGTAAATATGCACACGTTCGTTCCTTTCGAATATGGAAGCCGCTTTTTCAAGATCGCTTGTCTCGAATATTTCTCTCTCCTTTCTACAATAGAACTACTTGTCCCTTATTACAATCAAAACTGACCCATATTGCAAACTGCATTTTCCCTATATTTTCGGCCCACCGCGCAACTAATTTTAGCTGATAAAAAATTACGAGACAAGCAATATTGTATATGAAGCTTTGTAAAAAAATAAAACAAATTTTTGAAAGAGAAGCAGTGTCTAATAGACCTTATTATATTTTACGGCTTGCAAGTTTTGAAGTTTAAAAATTTAAAGACTTGATATTTTTTAGGGTACTTTTACTATGAAGTGTAGTTTGACGATTTGAGATGTTCAAAGGGAAAATTAACTCACTCTGGTAAAACTATTCATCGACGCAAATGGAGAATAAACGCGCTTCCAATATGCGAGAGCGCGTTTATCGATCGCTCTCAAAGTTTGCACGCTTATATGTCTATGGCCTACAAGGATGTAAAATGCGTGCATGTTAGTTCAGCACGTGCGATGAAACTTTGCATTTTTCACTTTCTTCGCCCGCAGATTTTGTGTAAATTGGGCACCGTCCACACAATTTTAGTATGTTGTGCTTCGGCTGCACCATTTAAAAAAATTCTGCAAGGTTCCTTTAGATATTAAATTTTAAGAAGAAAAAAGATTTACATGCTTACCGGCCGCTTTTCGTGATGACCATTTCAGTTCCGAGTTTGTGGAACTTTTCCCACAACTCCTTGCCTTCTAAGGTGACTTTGGGGTCATCGACGACCCCATCCTCCTCTGGGTGAGGAGGGACCAGGGGATGATGGGGGCCAGCCAAATGATGGGGCCCAAGTGGATGAGGGGCCGAATGTAACATGCCAGGAGGCAGAGGGTGCCTCAGAGGCCTCATCGTGGGGCCTCCGGATGCACCTTGGTGATGGTGATGTAATGCAGCGGCAGCAGCGGCTAAGACTGCTGCATGAGCCTCTTCTGAACTTTGGGGTCCGAGACCCAGTCCTAAAAGAAACATATATTTTATAGGCAAAGAAAATAAGTTGTTTCTTACATAAAAATTATTTATCTACAAAATGAAATATTCTATGGTTAACCATAATAATTTCTTTGATGAGAAAAACCAACCTAATCTATCAGTATCAGGAAATAAAAACCGACAATATCGCAAATAACAAGAAATTTACTGCACGTTATCGGATAATTGCGGAACTGTGCATTTCGTATACTGGAATATACAACAAGCATTATAATACGACGAGATAATGGCACTTGAAAATGTAAGTGGCGTGTTCGCGCAGATATAGACGTTTGTAATCAAAATTATAATTTACTACTATGTATATATTGGCATTGCTATGTTCAAGGCGCATGAGTATCACCCAAATGTTTCATCAGTCACAAAATTTACAATTCATTTACACAAAAATAATAATTTGTTATAATGCTCACTTCACCTAATCGATATGAAAATAAGTTTGAGAGGAAATAGTAATAAAATAAACAATATAAAAGCTGAATATGGAAAAAAATGATGTGCCTTCACAGGTTCATTAAGTTGTTAAAAATCAAATTGTCAAGTAGAAATTTCAAGATACTTGGGATTTCAATCTGGTTTCGAATGTCTCAATTTAAAAATGGGATTGGCGTACTTGTAGGTCAATATAGAGTAATCTATGGTAGGCAATTGTCTTGAACGTAAACTATGTCGACTCCCTTCGACGGAGAATTCAAATATGATCGTAAAATACAAAGTGCCTCGCTTTTACCACTCTGCTCCATTTTTATTACCTACTGGTTTTCGTCAAGGTGTTTGGCAACTAAAGCAAAATTGGAGGTCCGAGAAACCCGCTTTCAAGATGTTCAAATTACTAACCAAAAACTCTTTTACTGCCCGAATAACAATACTCGTATTCCACCATTGGTACAAAGATATAAACATATATAAGGTTCGTTCGAGAAACAACCACTCTCTTTTGTCCTGTTGTAAAAAACAATTACTTTTTATTGGATACCCAAACAACTGCCAATGTGGCTTTAATTCGTTCACTCTCTATAAATTATACCCGAAGTAAAATCCAAATAAATTTTTTAATAATGCTAAGGTTTACATTCTAAAAATATTTCTTAAGTTTCGAGAGCTTATAAGATTAATAATATCACTGGTAAGAATCTTATTTGTTTGTATTCTTTTCAAAGGATTACAGATTATCCGGAAGCCTTTAATCTATCTAGTGTTCAATAATTAGCCGTTAGGAAAGGAAAACATGATTTATGGTGGGACTTTAATTCTAAGCCATTCTAAATGATTCTAAACCTTTAATCCAACGCTAACCAAAATCATTCGTTCGGAAAGTTGTCTTACAAATTCACAAAGAACAAGAGGTGAATCACTTTTACTACAAAGAAATGTTTCCGGATTTTCATCATCTAACTAAAAGGAACAATATTTTGCTTTTCCAAATTGGTCTTCCTTCTTTCTTTATGAATTCTAATTTATAATTCTACTTTTATGAGGAAAAGTTTCCTCGCAATATCAGCTCGACTCTTTCATGCAAATTGAGGGAAACACGGTCCAAATATTAGTGGTCTTGTAAAACAGATTTCGTGACGTCAAATTTGAGAAATAAAGCACAGCTATACTTAAAGATGGCAGGACTAATTCGAATGAATGCATATATGCATGTATCAGAATACAGAATGGATATGTTATGTATGAAGTATAT
>JAAAKG020000017.1:684360-700350 GCA_010014905.2 Druon quercuslanigerum
GTGTTAAGGAATAGGAAGAGGGTGAATGAAAAATGTAAACCCTTAGGGGACACATTAGAAGCTTTCCACTAACAAGAACTAAATGTGAAAACGTTCCACCTTTTCGCGTTTTCCAGAAAAGCAGGTTTAAAAAGTTTTATGCCGTTTTATGTAATATGAAACATTAAATCTCGATAATCTCCAAAAATATTTATCATTTGTAATTTATTACTTGAATGGTATTAGTAACGAAAAAGGGTAAAAATTTGAAAATCCATAAACAATGTATAAGGTTATAAATATTTTGTTAAGCCAATGAGTTTCAAGGGCATCCTAATTAATATAGTAGAAAAATTGAATTTCAATTGAAATAATTTCATTAAAAGACGATTATCCATAAAAAATGTTAATTTTCGATTGTTTAAGTAATTTCAGTTTTCAAAATCTACTTTAAAACGTCAGTTATGAAAAAACGAATAGCTCTATTCGATTCCACGGGAAAAGATCACACAGAGTCCAAATGCTAAAAAAGTTTTCCTCGAGGCCTATTTGTTATGTATCGTCAAAATAAATAATTTTGTTAATTAAGCATTTAATTACACTATATATTAAATAGGGTTGAGGAAACAATTGTCCAATATATGAACTTTATATAATTTTCTCCGTAAAATCGAATGATACTATCAGTTTTTCCAAAACCCACATTTTTAAACAAATTGTTTGAATTATAGAAGTTTATATTATTTCTTCTGAAATATTTGCATATGAACGTTAAAAATTGTGTATAACTTTATAAGTTGTTTCTCGATTTTTAAATTATGATGACTTTTCTGTTACTAGTACCATAATAATAATAAACCACAATGGTTTTAGAACAAAATATAATTTTTTCTACAATACTCTAATATACTGAGGAATTCGCTTTAATATTTTTTTTATAACAATCAGTTTGTAATTAAATTAATTGTTTATAATAATCAGTTTGTACATTAAGGTCTAATTTTGTCACTATATATCTACTTATATATTTTTAAACACAAAATTAATATAAAAAATCAATGATTGTGAGGACCGTGAAATTTAAAGTTTTAGAAGTTAAAAAAAAAACTTTAAAATCCATAAAAAATAGATCCTGCAGATGATGATAAACACTAAATTCTTGAGCTTCATCATTGTGAAGAGGGCGAACACATGGAATTCTTCCCTGCTAATGTAAGACAGAAAATGAATCAACTCTAAATAGGTAATCTATTTTCTCAACCTCATTTTTCCCCTTTTTTCAAAGTGATCCGTTTTATCGCAGAATAATCGAGAGAAGCAAGAGAGTCTAGAGAGATCAAAAAACTATTGGCAGAATGACGACATAAGATTTTCTATTATAGACCCTATCGTCTATATACTTTAGGAATTCGGCTGGGTCACGAGATAGCTTAGCGGAGGCGCCTTAACAAGTATAGCACTTAAGCTCACTCAGATCCGGATGACTCTGCAACTCTGCATTATCGCTGATTCTAAACCAGCCACGGGATTTCCATGTCCGCGTTCGAAACCCACCATCATCGCTACTACTACCATTCGAAAGTCTCCAAGATTCGACTTACAACATAGATTAAACTCGCGCAAATGCTTCGCTATCTATACTTATACTTATCTCATGTAGGTGCCTATCCACGTTCCGGAAGACTGCAGAAAAAAAGTGAAGGCAAAACCGTTCTCCGGAACGCGCGGTTCGGCAACGTGAAAAGCGTACTGTTGGTCCGCGAAAAAAAAACTTAATGATGAATGACGCATTCATACGCTAGACTCCACACAGAGTGGAAACTTCAGATAAACACGTGTGAATTACCACAGTTCCGGGGAATAAAAGAAAATTATAAAATCTCTAGAGTTAATTATATTCTATGTCGATTATCATAGACGATCTAAAACTATCATTAAATGTTAGTAGAATAGAACTGAAACCCAAAGCAGTCTTAGGCTGAGTCCTAGACTGCCTCAGCTTAGTTTTCTGTTCTTATATACAAACGTCCAAAGCCTACCGTTTTTGTATAATTTCAACTTTTTTTCTGAAATTCAAAGTCAGCTAAATTAAAAGTAGGCTCAACAAAATTATTTTGTTATAGTCAGCAAAAGATTTGGTTAAATGAAGAAAATTTTGGTTGAACCAACCCTAGAATATGGTTATTATATGGACACCAAAATATTTGGTTGGCCTGTGAAAATTTTTGGATCGTTAAACTTGTTTGATTATACCGTATCTTTTGCTTGATACTAGAAAATATTTTTTTTAATTTTAGTTAATATAATTTTTGCTAGTCTGAGGAAAAAGTTTGGTTGATTTAACCAAAACTTGTGGTTCATCTAACCATAAGCGACCCAGCCCAATGTACATTGCAAATGATTCAACATGGAATTGTGTCATCTTGTGTATGAATTATTAAGTAGTTCATTAAACTACTAAATACCACAAGTCTAGAAAATTTCACAGCACGCCATTTGCAATGTAAATTTTGCTGAATCCTTTCTTTATTTGCTTAAAAAAATCATTCTGTTTCTTTGTAATCAAAATCCGTATTTTTCACATAATCACTTAATCTCAATCGATTCTGTTTCTAGCTCACTTATTTTGATAGGGTCCAGCTATATACAAAGATATATCTTAGATTATTTAGTAGATCAAACCAAAAATGTTGCTAAATCAATAAAATATTTTTTTAAATCAACAAAACGATTCAAACAAAAACATTTATTGAACCAAACGAATTCAGCAAACTAAACGACCATTTTGTTCACTTCACCATTAACCAAGTGAGGTCAAGAAAAATATGTCGTTAAATGAAAAAAAGTATTTTGCTGGGTGTAGCAGTCCAACTTTATTCGCCCTGCTAAAGATTTTTCTCTTTGTCAGTATGAATAATGAAACATATATCATAGGCTCGTTTTCCGGCAAGTCTTTAACTTATTAGACATCCTGCCATCAAGTTAGAAAAAAAGCCTAATGACACGTTAGTTCTTACGACGAGAGGGTGTTATTTGTTTGTATTATTATTTCCATTGAGCTCCGTTCCACATATGGCGCTCGGCGCTTTTCTGTTCACGGAATTTAAAAAAAGTATAGTCTTCAGAAATAACAGGTTTCTCGTTTGCCCTTTTTAACTGAAAAAATGACAATAAAGTAAAGAACAAGTTGAGCTGTTGTAAGAACTTGTTCATTTTTTTTCATTAAGAAACCGTACCATATAATTGCTAGAGGCAGACACTATTAGTGTAAAGATCTTTTAACTCTTTTGTGCGAATAATGAAAACATATAAATACGTGTTTGACTGAATAGTTTACTAAAAAGACGTTTTATATTCCTATCGATTAAGATAATCTTTTATACATAGAGCATTTATGAATTTCCATTAACAATTTACAATTCCCATATGTAAATAGTGAGATGGTAACCGATGACTGTAAATAAAGCTTTTGTTATATTAATGATGTTATTTCAATATTGTGAAACTTATACATATTCCTAATGCTCTCTTTTTCTTTGCAATATTTTTATTGACAAGCTTGTCATACTTAGCTCTCTTTCAGAGTAGTAAACCTATAGGTTATACAGACTAATCGCTATGATAGGTTATACAACATTATTGATTTGTGCATTTCCATCCGCGATTGCTCTTACTGTTCATATGTATACATACTTCCTAGACATCTTTTATTTATAAATTTATTCTTACTTTCTGTATATAACACAGTATTGAATAAGCATTTTATCACGAGAAAAATTATTTGATTAGAATTTGTATCTAAATGCGGAGCAGGTAAGATGTATTAAGAAATAATAGACATTAATAAATATAAATAAAGTTAACCACATTCATTAATAATAAGTAATACCACTACATCTAGCACAGTGCTTCTTTAGTTCAAAAATTTATATACATAGACTCTGATTTTTCTCTTATTTCAACTTTTTTTCTTAATGTAGTTGTACAAAAAATCATATTTCTTAAAAAAATAGTTTTCTATGATTTAAGAAATTAACATAATATTACTATAAACAAATAAATCCCACAATTCTATAAAATTTATTGTCATAAACAATTTTTGTATCGGAGTATTTAAATTTTCTGTTTTACAAATTTGGTACTTTCCGGAGAGAAAATTTGTCTTGTATTAAATCTATAAAAATGATAAATATTATATCGTAAGTAATATAATAAAGATAAATGATTTTAATATTATTTGTAGCAATTTAGGTTTTCACAATGATTATTATATTTTTGGTGCTTGAGACTTGGCTAGATGAAGAATTAATAATATTTTTAAGTTTCTACTTTGCCTACTAGCCTTGATTATATTCTTCCTAAATTTTGACGTATCGCCCGTCAGTCAGTTGTGAGTTTCTACACCCTATGCCTATGCTGTACATTTTATTAATGCGCTGTCTTCCTGATCTTTATTCTGAATGGTTTTTGAAAACTGCACATTTCATAATGGTACGTGTAATTTATTATTTGCTAATGACTGAGTAGAGCTTAGGCATCGGCAACGCAACCGCAATGCAACTGTAAAATATAGCTGATATAGAAAGTTAAAATTTAACTTAAAAAAAATGCAAAAATGTTTTTTTATATAAACATCTTATTTTAGATAGAAAATATTAATAATAATTATTGTTAATTTTTTATAGAGTTTTGTTATTAGCATGCAGTTGTAACGAAAAGAAACACTTTTTAACTGCACGAATTATAATATTTTATTATTTGTTCACCTAATTTTTGGATAGAAATTAAATAGGTTCCTAAACTGTTTGTATAAATATAATATATAAATAACAAGAAATTGGAAAATTAATGAATTTTCTGCATTTACTGAATTTAGAAATAAAGTTGATGTCGAACAAAAATTGTACATGCAGTTAAGAAGATTTTTTATTAAATAAATTAAAGAAACATACATATTCTGTAGATAGAGTAGAATATTTTCTTGATGCGAGAAAACCCTAGAAAGAAAACAATTGACTCAGTAAAATGTGTTTGGTACGGTTATAACCAAATTCTCACCTACGAATTGTACAAAGTATTTAGCAAAATTTGTTGTTAGTACCGGTGAAATTTTTGTAAACGAATGTACCGTTTTTCTTTCGCTTAGAGAAATTAAAAGGGGAAAATATTATCGTGCCTGAACAATAAATTAGGAAATAAGAAGTCGGATTCAACGAAAATCGTCATAACGATCCGGGTGCATTAACAAGGTTCGCCCGTGAATGTCTGGAGACATTTACGAAGTCTTTAATACCCGGCTTCAAGCGTATATGGCCATGAACATAAAAAGCGCGGTATTCGTGAAGCAAACGTGCAAATTGTTCGGGTAGAGAAAAATGCAGTGTTAAATCGACTCGGTCACCTTCGCATGACTTGAATCGCGAAAATAATTTTCATGAGGTGTATAGTGCATAGGAACTTTGTCAGGCCGGCGACCGCGGCGCTAAGTGTTACACCGTGGCAGTCGTCGTAACTTCTTACTTGCACATGCCGCGGAAGGCCCCCAGTGCACAAGAGTCTCGCTAATTGCCACATCGGTCACGGATTTTTTTATTGCTACCAAACAACCGTGCACCACGAAGGTAGGATCCAGGTTCCAGAAGCCAGGAGCTAGAAGCTTCTTCGAGACCAGAGGCACCCGGATGCCCGCGAATATATTTCCTTACAGACACAACGGTATGCGGGGCTGAGAAGCGCTCACTTAAGTCGAATCGATCGTTCAACGTTGCTTCTCCCCGTCAACATCATAAATTACCAAGTGTACCTACCTACCTACCTACCTACTGGACAGTACAGAATTTTGCGGTGACAGAAAATCGAGACTGCCGTTTGAGAAATTCGTCTGAAAGGCAGTCGCGACGTTTCGAGAAACACAAATCGCTTCGACGAAATTTGCACCCGGGGCCATACTTGAATTCGAGGAAGCTGAAGCTGTCTAAATCACGAAAAAAGTCGCGGTTTTCTGACGAATAAGACTGTCCTTATTCTTCATATATGGGATTTTATTTAAAAATAGGGCGCTTCAGTTTACAAAGGATAAATTATCAAAAATATAAATGGCATTGCAAAAAAAGAACGACTTCCTTTTAATGTTACCTTGTTAGTTTAACATAGAAAACTGTATGCGTGCTGAAATACGAGTTTCAAAGAAAAATTTCGTATATCATTTCTTACAATTATTGCATTGGAAGGGAGGAATGTGGGGAATAGGTATAGGTTTTTAAATTGATCTAAAATTTCCGTGCAACTTATTTAAATAGCACATTGGTTCCGACACACTGCTCCGACCCAGGTTCCTGATCAATCTCTCTAGCGACCACCCCCAGTTAAGGTCCTCACAAAGTCATCATGTAACTCTTCCCACTCGGACCCATTAGTATTCAAGGTCTTTTGGTTCAAGCCCAATTCACTCTACTGGCACCCTTTTTTAAAACTATTTGTCGCCACACTGTTCTGTCCTGGCATATTTTTTTATATTCCGTCACATTCATGCATTTTTTCGTGCAAGCTCTCATGTTTCTGTGCCTTCTGATGTCTTTTCGATTTATAGGGTCTCTTTTACACATTTTAACCATTCTTTCTGGACAGAGTGCCATTTACTTTACCTGGATACAATTGTTTCGTTATTCGTTCCTGTTTCATTTTATCAAAATGCCCAGACCGTCTCAAAGAATTTCTCTCACATATGCCAACTTGTGCCTGCTGTACACCACATTCTTTGACGATTATCTTCATACTCACTTTGCCGATCAGAGTTTTCCCGCATATTATGGGCAGGAACTTCATGCCAATCGCATCAATTTTACTCTTATCCTTTTCTTGATAGATCAATGTATCGCTACTGTACAGCACAGTCAACACGTATATAAAATTATGTATTGCCCTTTAGGCTTTATTTAATATATCTTTACTCTGATAAAAGGCCCTGATCTACCGATAACCTTCTTACCCACGTTGATTAGACCATATAACTCCTCATCTATGTTGCACATTGTTTTCTCACTCTTCCCTTTGAACACCGTAATTTTAGTTTTACTATACGTTAATTTTGAGGCACATGCTCTCCATTGCATATCTTTGATTTACTCTGCCATAACTACCGTATCATCTGCGAACCACACCTTGTTCGTCGAAGACATAGCGCATCATTGCCCAACATCTTGTATGATATCGAACAAGTCACTTAGATTCCTATTTTTTCTTACACTAGCTTTGCTATGCGTACATATTGTTTTTATCGCTATCCTTTGACTCCTTACTCTTCCAGGAGTTCCCAAAGTTTACTTGTACCCACCTGGTCAAAATCTTATTCTAGGTCAACAAATGCACAGAAAACTTTTTTTCCTACTTTTAAACTTTTTTCTTTGATCTGTCTTAAGCTAAATATTTGATCCGTATATGATCTTCCTGGCATAAATCCACTTTGACAAAATTCAAGACAATCCTCCAACTAATGATCAGCCCGCAAATAATTTCTAAAATCTTTAAATAGTGAAAATATATTTCTGTATATACTTCTATCATTTAAACACTAAGAATAGATTTTTGGGCTTGATATTGGTTTTAATTTGAAGAAAAAGCATCTCTCTACTTGTTCGACAACAAAACCCTGAACTCGGATCGCAAACTAAGAAAAAATATAAGAAAACGTAGAGTGTGTCAATTGCGATCTATCGACGTAATTATTATAATAATTTTCATTTCTTAGGATAAAAACATCTATTTGATAAATTCAAGACGACTTTTGTGTTAGTTGCCTTTGCTGTAACACCCCCCTACGTAACCTTACTTTTGGGTTCTTGCAAGAAAGACCGACAATAAACTATTACCCTCCCAAAAAATGTTTGCCAAAAAGGTAATGAAAAGTAAGGTTTTTAGAAAAGAAATTTAATTTTTAAGCAAAGATATAAAGATCAATCAATTTAATTTTATATATATTTACATTTAGATATTAATTTTATTGAATTAAAAAAATTCTTTTTTTGGTGTATTTATTATTGGATAATTTCTGTATATTCTTCTTTTTGTTTGTTGAACATTTTATTGTATTACATTATTTAATTTAATAGTAAGCTAGGATATCGAAAAAAGCAAGGTGTTAAAATGCTTATCCAGGAGAGTTATAAATAAGTTTGTAACATAAATAATTTTACTGTCTCTTCTTTTAGTGTCACTAAATATAACTTCAACTACAGAAAACAAATTTTAAAAAAATAGAAAAGATTAGCCAATTTTAAACTATCCTGTTTGTGGAGAATTATGCAAATAGTAATAAAAAGGCATATTTTTTAACATTTTACAAATATTGAGGCTGAAGTACAAAATGTATTAGAATTTAGTAAGTTATATACTTCTACTGTGTTTAGCGGTCTATCAAAATTCAGAAAGAGAAAAAGTACAAGTCATTTGAGACTAATTGTAAAAAGAGTTAAATCTGATGCATGGTAAAACTTACGACTGTGTGAATAGCCGCAATTAAATTTTTTTTGTTCCAAATTTGTAATTCTCCTTTTAAAAAGTATTAATATTATTAATTTCTCACAATTATAGGATTTCAAACGGTGAAAATCATAATTTTGCACAGAGGGATGCCAAGTGCTTTTTAAACAATTAAACCCACAGTCAATTTAGAAGAGATCGGTGATTATTGATTTTTTAATTTTCCTTTTTCTTAATACTTTTTTCCACAGACTTTTGAAAATAAGCTTTTAATCTTTAATAACGGCTTGGTTATATTAATAATCTTAGATCATCGCAGAGCGACCAGCAGAATATAAATAATTTGTTTATTGAAGCATTCGACAATTATACATAAATTATGAATGTTGAATCCTAGATTCTTTCTTATGATAAAGATTACTCTTCAATTTTTTTTAAATTTAGTCATTAATAGATTAAAAGTCTCATTATTTTTCTGAGACTGTATTAAAACCTGTATTTATTGTTTTCTTAAATTTGACTTATGAAAAAATTCTTGACTGATAAACCTCCAATGACATGGGGTTTTTATTTTGTCTTTTGCTCTACGACATTAATCTAATGTTTTCGATTAATTCAAAATTCGATAACTTTTGATTTCGATAACCTTTTGAAAACGGTACGCATTGTACCGAAACGGTAAGGATTTAGATAAGTTTGTACCCACAATCAATAAAATCAATTTTGAGTTAAAAAATGGTTTTTGGCTTAATTTTATTTTAATTTATATGGAAAGAAAGACATAAGAAAGAATCAAGAATTCAACATTCATAAATATCGTCGGTCGAAGAAAGGATTGATCTGGTTTCAAATCATTATACGATATAAATAAATTAGGTGTATAAATGACCAATTAGCGTAATTTCCGGTGATTTTTTTTTCTCGTTAATAAATATGTTTCAGATTATTGTGAATAAAGATTATATAAGACGCGAATTAATCAACTTTAATTCATCATAGTGGGGAGTTTTGTGTTAACGTAAATTTGTAATTCTACTTTTTTGACTTATATCGATACAATGTAAACCCAGGAACTCGAAAATGCAATTTTTGCAAATTCCCTTATGTGCGTATGTAACTTTATTCTGTTTATCATATCTCGGAAAGTAAAAGAAGAAAGGTCATACAATTTTGACAAATTGTAGCTTAAATTTATGTCTAGGTCGTATATGCAATTTTGAGCGAGATCGGCCTATAAAAAGTCGTCTTTATTTGCGTTTGAAAAAATTAAAAACAAACTTTTCCATGCTTACATAAGAAAAACTTTTTCATAATCGAAAAACAATCACCATTATGGAAAAATTTCAAGGCAATCTGGTCATGTCTAGTACGGAAGGTCTGGTCTCGACCAGGATTCGGTTTGTTCCTCTGTCTAAGAACAATAAAAATACTAAGTTAGGTCTCCTAGGTCTGGCCTAGCCCAGGACTGGAGCTAATTTGCTTTTTGAGAACAAAACAGTTATAAGTTCGACCAAGGAATTTTTCCTTTGCATATTTCGCAAAATTTACAGACTTCCTAAAATGATAGAGAATAAGAAATTCAAAGAATCAAAAAAATGTTTTTTTTTTCTTATCAGCTATACAGTTTCGTTTTGTCCAACGGTAGCGTTACTTCAATAAATCACAAATAAAAAAAAAGATTTTCTTTGCAAGCCATTCAAAAAATTAAGATTGTCTAACCAGCGGCTGACCTCCCTCGAACTATTGGCCGATTAGCCAAGAACTGGCAGCTGGCCATACGGTTTGACCTGGGGCTGGCCAAGAAAAACGTTTTCCTCTAGGCGAGGTCCAGGCCAGAACATCTGGTCAGCGTCAAGACTAGAAAACAGATGATCTAGTATGGGCCGGACCAGCTGCAGAAGATTTTTTCGCACTGGTACACTATATCTGATGTATTTGTTGGCTTCTTTGAGGCGCATTGATTGCTGAAAAATTGATTGTATGCTGAAAAATTGTTTGTTGTAACATAAACATAAAGCATTGATTGACCATTTAAGTGTTTCTCTGATTTTCTAAAAGTATAAGATTTTCTGTAATAGAGAAACATAAGCGTGAATAATATTAAAAAAAGGTCACTTTTTTCTTTTGTTAAAGAAAAACCTCCCTATTTGAGAAAGCAAATTTATTCGATGAATATAAGCAAGCAAAATGTGTTCATGAAATATAAGCACAAATAGCACAAATAAGCACCCACAGCGAATACAAATATAGTGCTTTACAGTGGTATTTTATGTTTATGATAGTTATCTTAAGAAACAAAATATTTTTAATAAACAGGTTCGGTATTTTACACATTATTTTCATGTAAGACACTATCGGTACAATTCCATTTATTGAAAGTACAAATCATTATTTTTTCCAAATCTGTCCTATCGTCACTTATTTGGTAAAATAATTTATATTTAAAAATTAAATTAATAGAAAAATAAAAATACCATTTTGTATTTTAATTTTTAAATTAAATAATTCAGAAATTGAACATTGAGTACATAACATGATTTTACATTAGATTATTTTATTTACATTATTACAATAGAACATGAGTTATAGTAAAAGGTTGTTAATTTTTTAAATATCCTAGTCTATTGTCCCTCACAATCAGAACCAGTTTGAGTCGGAAAATCTGCGAAACATTCGCAAGACCAAAGATATTTTATTATCACATCAACACGTAGTGAAATAATCCTAGCGTGCATGTAAGCATTCAACATTCACTGAATTTCATTTTACTTTATATCTTAATTGATAACACAGTTTGGACATGAAATAGGTCCTTTTATCTGTATAATTCTCAAATGTAATAATTCTTTTTTTAATTTTTCCATGGTCTTCCATAAATCAGCGCTGAGTGGGGCGGCTACAAGAGAGGGAAGAATAAGAGGAACGTCCATACGGTCAATCCTCAAGTCCAAAAATTGATGGACCGTATAGGAATGGAAGCAGATTTTATTTCACAAAATTAATTTTATGTGAATTCATGTATTTTTATAAAATTTATATTTTACAATGTACATAATATTTAACTTTAAATTATATTTTATCTGTATATCGCAATTGCGTTTTTAATTTACCCGTAATAAAAATGCAGATTGTGGGAAGTCTCATCTACGAATAGGAATTTGCCAATACTGGCGTATTGGGAAAATGCCAAAAAGGTATGGGAAAACGACGAACCATGTATGAAAATTTTCCCATACTGGTGTATAGGAAAATTTCAATCTTTGCATGAGAAAACTTCGATCTATGCATGGATATTTTCCCATACTAATGTATAGTAAAATTTCCATACTTGTGTGGGAAAATTCTGATCCATGTATGGAAATTTTCCCATACAGATGAATGGAAAAATTTCCATACTTGCATGACCCATGACAAATCCAAAAGTTGGATATATGAGTCATTCGCAAAATTTTTAAAATTTTCTAGACCCAAAGGCTTATTATGTGTAAGGAGCGTATTATTTTTAGATATTAGAAGAAACTCATTGAAAAAATGTAGTCACGATAATGACAACATAATAAGAACCAATTTCTCGCAATTCTGTTTTTAACGATTTGAAGTAATGAAGGACACTATATAACAATAAATATTAGGAATATGTATAAATGATGTCTCATTGCACTTAAGAAAATGAATTTAATTATAAGAATGCAATTAGATTTTTTCGCTCTTAAACAAAGAAAATTAAAAAAGAATGTTTTCACCTGCGCAGTCAACGTTCCATACTAGTATGGAAGTTCTATTATACAGATGTATGGAAATCTCGAACAGTATCGAAAATTTTCAAGCAGCTATCAGAAAATTTCCATTCTGGTATTTCTGTATTTCTTACAGTGCATAGTAAATACTAACTAAATACTTCTATAACTAAAGTGTATTTTCCATCATGTAGTATATAGAAATTATTTTATTTTTATCATTATCTAGTTATCTTTTTCATACGTTCATAAATTCTTCAATTCACTCCTATTCTATCCAAAACTTGGCATATCGAAAAATAAATATTTTGCACGTTTTTAACAGTCTAAAGAAAGACCAGCTTATATATTTCTGTCTTTTTTCTAAGCAGTTTCAAAATGTATAGGATGAAAAACTGGATAAAGACCATTCAGCCCCCCATCCCCTTTCACATAGAAACAATTTTTTATTAATGTTTTTATATCTTCAATGTAGATCTTCTGGGAAACACACATGCTCTATAATTTTATTAAGATCTTACATTTGAAAACCAGTCGTGGAAAAAGCTCGATAAACCGACTTTTTTTTATTCATAAATTGTACAAAAAGTGTGAATTTGATGAATCTGAATGATAAACGAAAAAATAATATTATAACCGGAAAATGCTATGTTTTTGAAACATTAAAAATATCACATTTCGGTGAAAAAACTAACATAACATAAAAGTTTTTTTTTTTCTAAAATGCGAATCTGCTCTGAAATTGAATACGTTTTATTTAAAATTACTGATTTCTGATAAAAAAATGTTTATGTAACCTTAAATTGTATACCAAAATGGTCAATATTCTTCGAAGCATTCGTGGCTTTTTATTTCTTAAAAAATACAAATTTTAGGTGAAACACATCAATACCCACATTTGCGACGAAAAGCACTAACATGATTTAAAATTGTTGAGAAATTCTATCTATTGTTTAAATTATAATGATTTTTCTTTTAAAATACCGTTTTTTTTTGTTGGGAAACGCTAACGCAACCTAAAATCGTTAAAAAATTATGAACTCTAACATCTAATGATTTTTTTTTCAAAAATTCTGAACGTTTCAAAAAGCGATATTAAACGCTAACATAATCTAAAATTTCAAATTATGATGATGATTTTTGTTTAAATATGCTAATATCCAATGACAAAACTAGCACAACCTATAGAGTGAGTTCAGTGAGAGAATGATCGACAGCGCGCAGTTTTTTCAGAAAAAGGTGGAGTCAAACCCTGTAAATGGTGCGTAAAACACATATTAAACAGGAATTCGAAGTTTTTTCTACCGACTTAAATCTAAGAAAGATGAACTTTTCGGAAAAAGGGTGTTCATAAACTTAAAACTCAGGCCTTTCGCAGCAGGGGTTTCATTGTTTGAAAATCTGTAAGACACGCCTTTATGACAGTTTGCGCGAACTGAACGAAAATACGTGATTCCTGTCGATCATTCTCTCGCTGAACAGAGTCTAAAAAACCTATACATTGAAAATCAATCAAATAAAATATGCATACTATTTAGAAGAGTTTCCATGATTTTTATTATTGAAATGGATTATTTGTATATTTAATTACTCCGGAAGGAATTTGGCTTAATATTAAGTAATAATTTTTCAATTCAAAATACAAAACAGCAAATTGTCTAGAATTGTGTGCCTTAGCGTACTCATTGTTGCCTCAACCCAATAAGCAAAAACTTTTATGGAAATAAGGAGTTAAAATATAAGAGGAAAAAGACAGAAAACGAGAAGACCAGTTTCTGGTGGATTTAGAGATGAAGCTGTTGGAAAGTAGCTGTTAACTTTATTTTCAGAGTCCCGACTTTCAGTGCAGGCGTGTTGATCTTCCAATAATCTCTTCGTCTTGTTCTCTCGAATGCACACGACAGGCTTCTCGCGTTTGTCTGAAGAGTCGTATCACGAACTGAGTGCAGGGTCCTGACGTCTTGCTCGCGGGGTGTAATAAAAAGGAACCACCCGCTGCGGTAGACTCGCGGATACATTGCGCATATATATATACGCAATACGCATTCGACGAGGTGCCATACACTTACAAGAAAAAAAACTGCACATACTCACACACAATCTCCATTCGTGCAAGCATGCAAAAGGCGAGTGTGTATATCTAACTAGCATTCGACTTCTGCCATGGGGAGAAAAAGTCGGTGTCCTGTGCAGCCAACCCCGTGCAAGTAACGAAATTAAATTCAAATATAATCAAATAAAATTTAAATTTTAAATCCTCCTTGGCTGCCGGAGATATCCCTAGGAAATTTAGTAGCTACCGCGAATACTGTACGCTTCTCTTTCCCCTTTTCGTTTGGTCTTGATTTCTCTCTTTGTCTTTGTCTTTCAGGAGTTGTTTTCTCTCTCAGTGAAGTTTGATTCTCCACCCCTCGAATTGAGACTGAGATTTAACGGGTCAAACGCGGTCAGAGGGGGTTAAGTCAAAGCGAGAGGGTGGTTGATTGAGACACTGTTTTGTTTGTATGCCGCGGAAAGAGAACGGATCAGAGGGAAGCGGAGAGAAAGAGGTGAATATTATAAACAAGGTGGTGGAAGAGAGATGGAAAAGAAAGGAGAGATGAGATGATGCTGCGACCAGTAAGCTGGATTTTAGGGGTTGGGGTAGTAGGGAGTGTCATTCTGTGTCAACCGCAGCGCCCTCTGACGATGACACCGCGGAACGTGAAAGGGGATGAAACTGGCTGGGTATAACTCGACTGGCCCCGGCAACCAAACTATTTGCGGGGTTTACTCAGTGTGTATATTGTACAGGAATGTGGGTGATATATAGATTAGACCGTGTGAGTGTGTGAGTGAGGCACGCCGGCAACCGAGGCTTTCAAACGGGGGGTTGGCTGGTCTTATTTGGAGACAAAGTGAATCGGATTAGAGATACAGATTTCAATTTGTTTGCCCTCTTCACTCCTCAGGAGGACTTATCGAGGTTGATACTTGAGGACTACTGAGTGGAGGTGATCCTTTGGAAAAGGTCTTCTCTAAGCCAATTTACATTGCAGGTGGGAACTTTTCTTTGATGCTGCAAAGTGGCGGTAAGGGGCTGGCCGATCGATTTTGAGTGTACAGTATATTTTTAACAGTTAAACAGTTTCACAGATTTAAAAATATTTGCAAAACTTTATTTTGGATTTTGTAGAATTTTAAGAGATTTCATGGGATTTTTAAGGGGGTTTCCAGAGATTTTGAAGGATTTCAGGAAATATTATCTGATTTGTTGCATGAGAAAATGTATGGACGTAAAGAAAGCTAGAAGGCTGGAACAAAAGAACTTGGCTACTATGCCTAATGGGTCTGCGCTTTACCTGGTGGACTCTGTAAATTTCTTCGCCTGTCTTGATTGTTAAAGAGATTGATCATCGTATGAATATACAACAAGGGAATTCTATATAAATTAAACAATTTTGAAACAAACTTTTCAAGTTATTTTAAACTGAAATAAGCCTTATCAGTTAAACTAATAGTCTAAGATGTCCCAGTAATTGTGACGGTCCCAACATTAGCGAAACTTTGTTATAATTTGAATATATTGTTGAAAAATATTTGTTTAAGTAATATTTAATAAAAAAACACATTTACTCTTAGAATTTTATTAGTATCAAACGTAATTTTAATAATTTTAAATTAGGTAACAAACAAGAAAATTGGCATTGGCGTCACAAATACTAGGACGTTCACCTTAAAAATAACTAATTGCAAAATAAATAAATTTAAATTGACGCACTAAAAAATTGTTTAATTATTTAATGACGAACGTAAT
>JAAAKG020000017.1:700450-736642 GCA_010014905.2 Druon quercuslanigerum
CGCGATTATCGTTATAACGATAATCGATATTTCTTTATGATGTCGATGTTGATTTTTGACATCGATATTATCTGTTCGATGTTCGATGTTTGAAAACATCGATGTTTTCTATTCGATGTCGCATCACTACATCCTAGTGTTATGATTTACAGGTTATGTTTTTCAGCTGCTGCTCCGGAAAACGAAGCGGCGTCGACTGCTTGGTCGTTCTGTGCGCCGGTCACCCTACACCCTCACTGCCGGAGCCTGCCCCATTTTATGTGTTTTTTTGAATCAATTGTTTATATTTCTAAAACATTAAATCACACAAAAAAAATATCCTTTGAAGTTAGAGAGATAAGCTTTCGAATGAGCCCTATTTGAACATGATACGAGATTTTGTGTGTTTTTACAACTACAGTAAAATAATCTTCAACTTCAACGCCCGGCAGACTGGAATCGATTAATCGAAAAATTGACAAATACCGACATTTTAATCTTCAGGCATGCGCATACACATAGAATAAAGTGCGTGAATCTTTCAATTTAGATTTTTTAATCGATTAAATTTAAAAAAAATAATAAAAGAAGAATTGTACGAATGGAAATGTCTTTACATCAAGACAAAAGTAATGGAAAATTAAAATGCGATTTTCTATATAAATTAAATTTTTCCGTAATTATCAAAAAAAATCTTATCTTCAAGTGTGAAATAAGTAATTATGTCTTCTACTTTGGATAATTATTACCAGTTTATTTTATTTAATCAAATTCATTACTTTTACATTAAAACATTAATATCTAACTTTTTATAGTTAAAAACAATATATTAAAAAATAAGAATTTAATACAAGCAGTTCAGTCACATTTACTTAGGCTTTTCAAATCAATTGTTGTGTGTGTTCATATGAAATTGTATTTAATTTCTTAATAGAAATTTTTGTTTTCTTAACATTGAATAATTGACTAGAAACATTGACTGTGAAGCGAACTCAAAATTAAAACGTTATCGCCCATGTCTTAAAATGTATAGCGCGCCACCGTTACTGAAAAAAGTAACGCGTCACCTTAGATTTGTTTTTTATACTTAATTTTAAATCACAAAATTTGCATAGAATTTCTTTTTCTTTTAATAAAACTAGTTCTTCAAAAAATTATCACTCAAAAGAAATATTTTAAGAACCAAAATAGATCCTACTATGCCGAAAAATAATTCTTGTCTACACTTCAAGTCGCAGAATCGCTCAGCGACGAAATACGTTGTTTTTTAGAGGATATTTAAATATTGACATATATTTTTAAAAAATACAGATTTTTTCTTTAAAATCCTATATTTTTTTACCTATTTCAGATTTTTTTAATATCAAAAAAAAAGGTAAAGTTTTTCATGAAATCTTCTGTATAATTTATTCGAATTTTGAAAATATGACAGAAAAATTTTTTGAACAGCCTACCTTTCTTATTTGTTACAATTTTTTTAAGTTCCGGCTTGAACGAGACAGACCATCAGCTTTATGTGGGGCTAAACCATGTTCTAAGTCACAACAATTTCTCTCTGAAAATATGATTTTCGGATTATTATTCTAAACGATGCAAGATAGAACAAATATGCAAGAGGTAGTTTTTGTAGAACTTTTTTAAATGTGCACACTTTTAAAAACAATTTGTTTGTATGTATCTCATTGTTTCTGAGAAAAATCAGATAATTTGATTCAAGGAAAAAAATTCTGACTAAAAAAATTATTCAGCCCGCATAAAACGTACAAAAGATATTCCTTATAGAAGGCCAGATTAAAAAATTGCGAAAATATAAGTGTACGTTTTCGTGAAAATCGACTTTTTATACTTTTAAACAAATGGTTCATAAATTGCTGATCGTCTTTTTTTTAAGTTTCCGATGGATTGGAAAAGAGGAAGGCAAAACTCACGAGAATCTAAAAAAAATTAGTATCTTAATTGAGTCAAAAACTATAGAACTTTACAGAATTAATTGGGATTTTTGAAAAATAGTCGTCAAAATTCAAAAAATATTATAATATATTATATTATGCGTAGCAACGTGGACATTTTTTTCAATTTGAAAGTATACGTATTGGGTAATTTTCTCTAAAAAACTGCCTGAGTTGCAATGGATGTGAGGAAAAAAATTGCAGGAAATTTTTTGTGCACTAATTTTTACTGCAAAGAAGCAGAAAGAAACGAAAAAATATCTTATTCAAATTATCACTTTATGAAGATGGCTGAAACGAACCATTTGTTTCAATTTGCGTATTTGTCCATTTATTTATAAATAAAATAAACGGCCTCTTCGTTTATTTCTTAGGTGAGCATTGATGAAAGAAATTAAAATTGAGATACATGGAAATAGTCAACATTTTTCACACAAATAGTTTCTTTCATGTTTGGAATGTAAAAAACGTCTTTCCTAAAGAGAAGCATAAGATATTGTTCGATTTTAAAATATTTCAAGCGGGTTTCTTTTTGTTCAAAAGAAAGTTTCCAGACTATTAGAATTTTTTAGTAAAAGATGGATTTGTTTTTTCGTCTCCTGAGTCGTTATCATTTAGTAGTGTAACGCGTTAACGTCACTGTTACTTTTTAAAATAAGTAACGTGTGACCGTTACCGTTGTTAAAAACAATGTAACGTTTCAGGAAAACACATTATTGTCAAACTCTGAAATCAGATGGATGGAACAAAAATGTTCCAAAAACCTTGTTTTCTGTACTTCGGTGCCGTGCATCAGAAAAAACTTATTTCTTAAGTTTGAAAACCAAAAGAAATAATTCTATATACTTGATAAGTAAAACAAATTACAAATTGGATTGAACATTAAAAGAAAGAAAAGACGGTAAATACAGTGTTGACTAAATCTTTATTTTCACTTTTCCTAACGTGAACAGGGATAATTTCACCGGCCTAACACGTAGGACCAGCCTAACACAATCTCCTCAATTCTAAAACGACAAATCGGACAAGCTAACTGCAATCAGTACTCCGTCTCTACTACGCAGCTACGTTTACTCGACTAATAACAATAATAATTATCAATGGCTTCTTTGAATCTCGTATTTGGTACAATTTCCTTTAAATACTGTGTGTTAATATTTCCGCTTTGTGCATTGCAGAAATAATATTATGCATAGAGAACAGCGGATAAAAAGGTGGTGTTTTGGTGAGATGAGCTTAAGCCCAGACTCGTAAAGTTGTGTCCCAGCTTCCAGTCGAGAGAGCAGTTCCATCTGGAGAAACCCGGAGACAAGATACTCGATTTTCATGGCCGTACAACAGAGCAACTCTCTGGCACTTCAGGGTGTCCCAGACGTTGACCGTGTAATCATTATAACCAGCAAAGAGGAGGCGACCACTCACACTCAAATCGACCGCATTTGCCCCGAAAATTATGCTCTCTTTCGCATAAACTGCCACTTCCTTGTCTGCTCGAAGGTCGAAGAGACGACAGGTTGCATCGTCTGAACCTGTCGCTACCGCATCTCCGCTCGGATGGAAACGTACCTACAATTCATATTACAAAGTTACAGTATAGTTCAGGAATATAAGGACACTTAAAAAAATAAGCGCAGGCTTCACAGTATCATCAAGACTAAAAAAAAGTATTAAAAAGGTAGCCTTTTTAATCAAGGGCGGATCCCGACAATTTTTCAGAGGGGACAATTGCGAATTTTCTTCAACGAATGTTTCGTGAAATGGAGGTGTTTCCCCAATAATTTACAGAAAAGCTTCAAATTGAATATAATAAGACGATAGATTCCACTTTATTTACATTTTTGAGTTATACTATTCGAATTCATACATAAACAATAAAAAAATCGTCTTTTTTTGTTCAATTATATAGTGTTTTATTTAAAATCTAAATCTCTTGTTCTTGAAATATCAAATATTATATTTTTCATCGAAAATTCATCTTTTTATGTTTACAATTTAATTGCTTTCTTGAATGTTCAACTACATACGTTCCTAAAAATTCACAATTTTGGACGAAGATGCATATTTTTTAGAAGAAAATTTATCTCTTTTGTTCAAAATTAAACTACTTTATTGAAGCTTCCTTTTTTTGGCGTAAACAATAATTTTTTAACAGATACTATAACTAATTTATTAAGAATTAGCTTTTCTTTTGAAATTTTATATTTTCAGGTTGTAAATTCAACTGTTTTTCATAGAAAATTCGCCTTTTTTTCTTGCAAATTCAACAATTGAGCCCGATGCTCGAACATGCGTATAAGTATAGGGGCTCAAGCCCCCCCCCCCCCCTCGCAACTAAGTATTTTTATTATTCAATTCCTTTCCCCCACTCTTTGCCTAAACATAAACCCGAAACTACCTCCGAAAAAAAATCGTAGCCCCTATAAAAAAGTCTCTTAAAATATATATTTATTCCATTTTTATTTTCATTTGCCTCCAGGGAGAGAAATTTCGGGAGATTAATTCACGGCACTGCTCCTTGATTTTATCACGCCTATAAAAACATTGAAAAAATGGAGTCTTGAAAAATGTCTTTTCGGGATAATAAAACTCTGCTTTTCCACATAGTTCCAATTCCAATTTCCATCATAATAATTTAGGATTTTGGATTTTTCTATGAAAATTATTTCCAGTGGTCGTTCGATTTTTAAATAACAAAAATTAATTTTGTTAGTACAATCAATTTTGTACATTACTTTACTGGCAAAAGTAGGAAACGAGTCGCTGCACATTGAAAAATGGAACAAAGTAAAAAAGTGTGGAACAATGTAACATAAATGTTCAAAAGCGTTTAAAAATTATTAAATTCCACGCAAAATGAACCTAAATTGAAGTAGTTTTAATAAATGGAGACCAGGTTAGTGAGTGAGAAAAACGTGTCAAAATCTATGGAAATAATGGTAAAAATTTGAAAGTGACGCAAAATGAACATTGTAACCTCTTGCTTAAAATGAGCCCAAAAAATTGTAAAACTGTTTATGGGCTCTTGGATTATCATAAATAATATAGAGACATGCCTGTCAACTTTAATCAAAAAGTTGAATTTAATCTATTTGAATGTAGAAAAAGAACTTACAGAGTTAACGTCAGATTGATGACCCTCGAAGCTTTGAACACACTGTCCACTCCTCATGTCCCAGATAAAGACCATTTTGTCACAGCTTCCAGAAACGAAGGTGTTACCAGTTTCACTAGGCGAGAGATCGATGGACATCACGCTGTCTGAGTGTCCATGAAAATTTTGCAAAAGTTGACCACTCTCCACATCCCAAAGAGCACAAGTACTGTCTCCACTTCCGGTTAAAACTTGCTGATCGCTGTTTGGAAAAGCACAGCAGGACATGTAGGATGTGTGAGTTCCGACTGTTTTCTTCCTCGCTGATACGTCGTCTTCCAGGCTCAAAGGGTAGACTGTTACTTTGTTGTCCAGACCACTGGAAATCAATAAAAAACATTTATCAATATTACTATAATTGGTTAGATAAGTTAAGGGATCACAGAGAAGAAGAAACTCAAAAAAAGGGAAAATAAGGTAATTTTTTCACGAAAAAGAGTGAAAATATGGTAAAGATTAAACATTTTTTTTACGTGCAGAAAAGTAGAAATAATATTTTTATAGGAAACGTTATAGTTCCTAAATAGTGTTGAATGATTTTTCTATGATTTCTGCAATTGGAGAATTTATTTGTTTAAATTCGATATACTTCGACTTACTTAGATAAATGAAAACCCATTTACAGTGATATAAAAAAAGTAAAAAATGTTAAATAAACCATTTTTATATATTTAAAGTTGTTCTAATAATGAATACTTTCTGTTAAAAAATACCATAATTAAAATGATACTCAAAAGTGTTACTTATAAGAACAAAAATAAACAATAATTAAACATTTATTTCCAAGATTTGTCATTTCGAACGTTTTTTGATTAAACTCTTTAATGTAAAGAAACTCAAATTAAAATTGTTGAAGTTTTAAGCTCATAAAATATTTTACATTTAAAAAATGAGGGTGGCCGTTTCAACAGAGGAAACTTAAACTAACCTGAAGTAATCAAAATTAAACTACACACAAAATCAGTCAAGTCCAAAAGAGTCACACAAAGTGGAACTATTTTAAATTTTAAACGTTTACAATTGAAGCTTGAACATTTTTTAATCGGAATTTTGTATTTAAACGCTCAATAATTGAGACATTTTAGACTAAAAACTGAAAGATTTAAACACTGTTCAGTTTTTAAATTTTTAACTAAATGACGTTGAACGATAACATTTTTATTGTTTAACTTTGATAAATTGAACAGTTTAAAGATTCTTGATTAAAAAGATAAAAAATATAAATCCTCGCTAACATTTTCAACGCTTCAAATTGAACAATAAATTAACAAATTTTTGTTAATAACTAGCTTGCTATCCGACCGGTTTTCAAAGTACTTTTGAAATTAATATTTTACTATAAACAATTGTATTCTTAATTCATTAAAATTTAATTTAATTAATCTGAAAGTTTAATGATTGAAGGCTTTCTGTTTCAAATTCTTTAGTTTTGAATATTTGATTTTTAATTACTCATTTCACATATATACTTATTGCTCAATATTCAAAAATGACTGTTCAATTTCAAAAATCAATAATTTATTTATAATCAGAGTTAAGGAAATAAAAAAGTTTTTTGCAACAAAAAAATCAATTTTAAACGATTTTCATTTTTAATTGTGGAAGCCTTCAAAACTGCATTTTTAATTCTTTAAATTGAAAACATACCCTTCAAAATGAAGACATAAAATGGAAAATTGTTTAGATTGCAATTATATCATATTATATAAAATTTGTGATATTTCAAGTGATTGGATGAATTTGTCTTGTAAAAATTTCTCTAAAAACATTTCCGGTATCCCGGTCCAGTGGCCAACCTAAAATTCTTGAATTAGTGTGAATTAAAATAAAAGGTATTTTGTCCGCAAAATTTTATTTAAATCCTAAATAGTTTAGTTTGAAATTCGTCCAATAAGCATCTGTAAATTTCTTTTGGTAAGATTTCAAAATAAAATTTGAAACTGATCAACACTGCTATACAAATTTAAAATTCAAGTGGCTCAATTTTGAACGCTTGACTTTAAAATGATTAGAAGATTTAACTTTACAGTTGATCAAATTGGAATAATCCATTTATTTAATTACTTAACTTTTTTACATTTCAATTAAAAAGTCTCCACCTTCTTTATCAATTTTTCACTGTACCAAATTAATATATGATAAAGACTTAATTCTGTATGCGTGTTTCAATGTTTCAACATGTTTTAAAATGTTTCAGCTTTAAATTTTTGTTTAAAGAGTGTTTATTTTTAATGGACTAGTCTTCAGCATTTAAAACTTTTTGAAATTATATAGTTATGTTTTTGAAATGATATATTTTTTGTTTATTTTGCACTTTATTTATAAATAACTTATTTAAATATTGCAATTTTATACAGGTGCATTTTTATATTTACGCCTACCCCGAAAGGGAAACGGCTTAATGGTGTAATAATAATAATAATAGTACCATAATTAAATTTTAATTTTAAAACTTAATCATTAATATTTTTAATTTAACTTACCAACAAATTAAAAACAAAAAACTTTCACTACTACCGGTAGGGAAAAGAAGAAAATTTTGAAAAGGATAAAAGCAGGGGGTAGGGGAAAGGCAGTGAACCCTGTAAGTTATTGCATGCTTCTATAAAGAAATAGGAAATTTTTGACAGATTTATTATTAATATTTTGAAAAAATTTATATATTTGAAATTTTACCGCGATTTCGCTGGGATCGGGTGCAAATGTTCAGATTAGCACCCGATCCCGGCGTAATCCTGCGGTTGTCCTTATGACAAATATTTTAATTATATATATTAGTTTTTGGTGAATTATTCGTAAAGCTACTTACCCACAAGCTACAAGCATTCCACTAGGAGCATAAGCGCAGGCTATAACCCAGGTTGTTGGCATTGTTACTGCATGCTCTTTGTTGGTTGTAAAAGCATCCCATATTATCATTTTACCATCCTGAAACATATTAAAATTTAATTTTTAAATTAATTATGTAATTAACAGAGCCTATAGCTTAAAAAGAGCTGCAAAAAGGAAAATAGGGTATTTTTCACGAAAAAGGGGGAAAGATGAAACATTGATTTTTACATTTAGAAAAGAAGAGAAATTAAAAAAAAAAGAAATTGTATAATTAACAATTTTTTAAATGATTTATTAATGATTTCTTCTCTCAGAGAATTTGTTTTAAACTGGATATACTCAGGTTGTAGAAAATCCATTCACAGCAATATAGAAAGCCCGAGAAAACGTAAAATTCGTTAAATAAACAATTTTTATATGTTTGGAACCGATCTCATAATCATGAGCCAATAATATTACTCAATATTTATTAAATTGTGATACTTATAAGTGTAATGAAATATTTATGTCCAAGATTTCATCCTTACTATAATGCTTACTTTAAATGTAAATTGGAAAGAACACTCTTCAATACTCTACAACAAATTCAAATTTAAAATAGTTCAAGTTTGAACGACTTAAACATTTTACACTAGACCAAACGCAAGCGCGCGAAATTCACGTTTACGTCCCTAGATTTTTATTTTACTATATTAAAAACAAACGATATAAAAATCAATAATAATAAATTTTGAATTATTCTAAAATCGTAAACATCCCTTAAAATATGTAGAAAACATTTTCAATTCCATGAATATAAATTAAATCAAATGTCTATAAAATAATACGGGAAAATAAAATGCACGCACTCATAACGCACGCTCACATCTATATTAGAAATTCTAAACATTTTTGAAAAAAAAACATTAATAATTTAAGAAATGATTAGTTATAGTTAGTAAGATATATTTAAATAAACTGATTACTTTCGTAATTTTAATATTGACATTGATGCCATTAATTTTTTTACATTTTCATTATTTAAGACTGAGAAAGTATCAGAATCGTCAGAAATTTCACACCTCAGTTTTTCAAAGGATCTCCACGTATTGAGACCCCTTGAAGCCGAAAATAAAGTTTTGGCGATGACGTCTGCCTGCATGCTCGTAATAGCACATTAACTCTAAAAAAACTGAATGGATCAAATCGTAGCATTTTGAAAGATCTCTAAATTTTCCCTGTACCATTTTTTGAGAGGACCTAAAATTTTGGTTTTATCTACCGAACATACTATGAAAATAATTCAAATTTTAAGCCAAAAGACGCGAAATATGAGAAAAAGTCTCAAGCATAAATTATATCTTTTGAAAAGTACATATATGGTGATCTTAACTGTTTCCATAAATATTGCTAGTCACATACTGTTCAATTTTAAATTCATAGTAATATTTTTAAAATATTCGATTCAAAATTGTTTATATTTAAAAAATTTACATGTACAATTGATAGTTTGAAAATTTTTCCATTTAAAATTAATTTGAAACGATTATTATTTGAAATTGCCAAAGAAATAAAACCACTATCTATTAACAAATTTTAACTGCGCGAAATAAAAGTGAAGGACTAATACTACTTTCACTGTGGACATTTTCAAATTAAACCCAAGAGGACAAACAAATTTTAAATAAAAAGTTGTTTTAATATTAAAATTTTCAAATGAAAAATACCATTTTTGAATTAATTTTGGACTTGAAGAAAATTTTAGGTGTCCCCATTAAAAAAAGTAAAATAAAGACGTTTGTTTAAAACTTTAGAAAGCTTCACATTAATTATATTATATGGCACAATAATATTATATGGAATGTACATGTGAAGAAAAAATATTTATCATGTACTAAAACTAGGGTTTAATTTGCCGAACTGTTAAAAGCTGGTTATTAGTAGTTTTTTGTTTGTTAACTGTTTAAATGAACTTTAAATGAAATTGGTTAAATGAACTTATTAAATTTATGTTCAATCGAAAAATGTCATTTATATCAGTTGTAATTTTTGTAATTCTTGTTTGAACTTTGGTCAATCGAACCATAATTGCTATAATATATCTATTCATCTAACATAATAATTATTATACAAATTAAAATGAATGAATCTTCAATGTGGACAGACAGATTATCATACTTTATTATAGTTAAGATAAAAAACAAGTAATTTGTATAGATTCAAAGAAAAAAAATTTAATTTTAAAGTTTTATTTAAATCATGAATAGTTTATAATTTGAAATGGGGAAAATAAAAAAAAATTTAATCAATTATAATAAAAAATTTTGTAAGAGAAAAAAAAGATGTCAGTGCTTTAGATAGCATATTCTAGTTTCGAATAGAATAATTTAATCGGTGTAAAATGAACAATTATTTTTTCAAATATCACATACTTAAAGAGAAAAGGGAAAGTTTTTTGAGAATAATGAAAAAGGTGAATTTGAAAAAGGGGAAACTCAGGGGGATACGGGACAGATTGCAGCCTGAATTAAACCAATATGTTTGCCTGGAAAAAAGAGAAGTGTGGACGAGGTTCTAGATTATTAATTAATCTTGTAATTTACCTGAGATGAAGAAACAATATGACGTTTATCTGGCGACCAATCAGAGCAAAGAACCTTCGCCTGATGTCCTTTTAAAACTCGTCTTGGTTTTACATTTATGCAGTTAATCGCCTCGAGTCTATCAGCAACGGTTGCAACTGAAATAATTGATTCTATTAAAATGTTATTAAATTTGTTCAATCTTTTTTTATTGTTTGTATGGATACATTTAAAAGTACATTTAAATTTAACTGTTAGATTATTAGTTTTTTTTAAAGGATGTTTAATTTCTAAGAATTTCGTATAGAAACATTTCAATGTTGGACATTAAAACTGAATTTAGATGTTCAACATTTATAATATTTTGGATTATTTTTCACAGGGAGATTAAGAGATTTCGAATCCAATGTTCACAATGAAAAACGGTATTTGAAACATTCATTTCAGGCATTAAAAATTGATTTAAATGCTTTCTACTTACGAGTAACATCGTTCAACTTCAGTCTCTCATCCTCGAGGCGGATTTTTAAAGTTTCCGCCTCCTTCACCAGCTTCTCAATTTGCTCCAATTCCGTAGCTGAATCCATGCTTTTCATTGATAAAAATTCTTGTAAAAAATCTTCTATTATTTATAAATCAAATCATTCCGAGAATCTATATAGATTATTCTTATTAATAAATCTAGAAGAGCCTTTTTTCATCCTGCCTTGCTGTTCATTGATCTCTGAACACCCATCTAATTTTATTCAAAAGTTGATAATAGATTTAGGGAATAAACAATTTGATCAATAATTGACAGTTGTCAGCTGTCAATATGTATATTGTTGGAAAAGACCTGTGTGCCATCAGTGCTCCAAATAATTTTTTTGGTTATGTTTCTCAAGAAATGAAGCTAGGCAAAATTTTTCATGTTTTGTTAAAATTTGATCATTCATTAGCTAAATAAAGTAGGATTTTTGAAATCTTAACAATAATCAGTAAATGACAATAACAAACTCCGACGCCGGACTAATTTCGTGGGATTTAATTTGAGAGTAGTCATAGTGAATGACTCCATTTTCCCTGTGTAATCACAAACTTCACGAAAACCTTTTTCAACTGAATTTCATTGTTTGATCACTCATTTTTGGAGGGGAAAGCCCAGAATTTTGATAGATTATCCGCAAACACTTGTCACTCGCGCAGGAAACTCGCATTCCAAAAAATGTCGTCTGCCATTTTATTCAGGGAATCCAGGGGTGTATGTATTCCTTTTTTAGGATAAGAGGATGTTCCAATTTCACGGTAAAATATCCTTTTTCCAGTTCTAGGAAACACAATTCATTTAAAATTAATACATTTTTTGTACTATAGTTATATTTATTAAAAAATATTGTATATTTGTGAATTTTTAGTTCATACGAAATCTTTTTATTAAAAAGAATCAGGGCTCTGGGATAGATTTTACTACACTGAGCCTAAAAAAAATCATATTTCAAAATTTAATGTAGAAACAATTCGAATTAAAAAAAAATTAAATTGCAGGAAAATATTGATAATAAAAAATGTAAAAATGCATATCCCTATTACCGAATAAACAAATGTATATTTTATAGAACAAGTTATTTCCGAAACAATTGACTTTCTTGCATTATCAATTATTTTTTATTCCGCGTAAGATTCGCGTCTAAAAAATGTTAAGTTAATACAATTAAAAGTATTTTAAACCCGTAGCAAATAGTTTAAATATATAATCAGTGAAATAGAAATCGTTTAATCATTTAAAATACAACATAAGTTAGATCGTTTGAATTTACCACGATTTCTTCATTGCGTAGCTCATAACCTCGAAACCGGAAGTCAAATTTCAATTTTGCACAAGAACTCTAAGAAACAGCCCAAAAAAAGGCTAAAACACTCCAAACGAATGGGATTTTACCAGAAAAATTCGATAATGGAAAGAAAATTATAAATAAATCCATAAAGCATATGGATCTCCTTCTAGAAAGACAGGGAAGCGACTTTGGGTTCGAGATTAAAAATTGGGTCGATGGGTGGCTTCCTGTGCGTGAACGGCGCAGAGTGGGGTTAGACGAGACGTTCTTCTGCTCGTCCGTGTCTTGACCGTTCTTCATCCTCGACGTCGTTGTCCGGTCGACGGACAGAAAACTCGCAAAAATGGCCCTTTTGTCCCTTCGCCTGGCCGCCTCCGTGGCGAGACAACTGCCGAACGCTACTGTGCAGGTAATTTCAACTTTTCTCTCAAATCAGAAGGATTTCTTGCTTGCCACTCCAACGGGCCTTCGTGAGCGCCGACATTTTCCGCAAGTGCCACCGGCTGAGATTTTTAACTCTTTATTTAACTATCGGTCCTTTTCGTATTTTGAAAAATAACGCCGGTGTTTTTTACTTCTCCCCGAAGTGTAAAGAATCAGAGATTCGGTTCGAAAAAGCATGCGAAACTTGGAGTATTACATAAATCGGAGTGTGTTATGTAATGAGTATTTTGATACAATATTTAAAAAGGATCATTAACCATGAGGTGGATTTCCTGTTTCAGATTAAATACCCTAGTGGAATAGCTTCCCACAAATACCATGTCTCCTGCAGCAGAAGGTCTGCGGAAATCTCTTCCATCTTGGAAGAACGTATCCTCGGTGCCGCACCAAAGGTGAGTTTTGGGACTTCAAAAAAAAACTGGGGATTTGAAAACCTTGAGAGTTTGATTATGAGAATCTGGTTCAATGTCAATGTCAAACAAAAAGATTTTTGAAGCTTTTTAAAAAATATATTTTTTTAACTCTTGGATTCAGAAAAACATAGGTTTACAGAAAACATTACTTGTAAAAAAGCAGGTTATTAATTTATTAGTCCCAGAAATCCTGACAATTTTGTGGATAAAATTCTATTTCGCCGCTTTGAAAATCTTTTTAACAGGGTTCAACCTCATCACACTAGAGACACTATCTTACATTTTTTTGGAGATGGCACTATTTTTCTAGAATTTCGATAAAATATGACACTGAGAACACCATTTTTTCGAAATTGCTAATGTCACTACTTCTTTACTTTTCCTCGAAAAATATTTTTAACTTCTTTGATTCGCTAAAATGTCTTAATGGCTAATTAGGGGTCATGCCTAAATTACGTAGTTTTTTCCCCTAAAATTTTGACCCCCTCCCCCTGGTACTGCCGCAAGTTTACCCCCCTGATACACACCTCGTTATGTAATTTCTGCTTACTAAATTTTTTCGTAAATGTATTTAGGGTCATACAAAAATTTTGAATTTTCAAAAAAAAAGGCGAATTTTCTACAAAAAGTTTAACTTTCAGTAAAATAGTTCATTTTTCAGCTCAAATAGTGAATTTAAAATGAAAAACACAACGATATTTTAACTAGAAAATTGGCCTTCCACCAAAAAATGAACTTCTAAAAATGTGAATTCTTAATGAAAAATGTATTATTTGATATTACAACAACAAAAAAAGGATTTTAATAAAAAATATAAAATAAGAAGTAGGATTTAACCCACGAAGACAAATTTTCAATAAAAAAAGTAGCATTGTTTAATCAAAAATAATTTATAGAGTAAGAGATGAATTTTAAAATTGAAAACGCGAATTTTCAACCGATAAGTATGACTAACAAAATTATTGATGTTGTACAAAGTAATTCAATTTTGAACCAAATAATAAAATATTTAACCAAAAGGGATTAATTCCTAATCAAAAATATAATAGTAGACTTTTCAACCAAAAATAGATAGATTTTCTAGTTGGGCTCTATTCATTTAATTCGCATTTAAATGGAAAAAAAACAAGAAGAAAGGGGGAAAAGACTGTGAAGTCCGATATGAATAAATAGGAATTTTGATTATTTACAGGTTAAAGAATAACATTGCAATAAAAATTGAAGTTAATTTTTTATTTTTTAAAATAGTAGATTAGAAAACTGAAAATTTTGCTTAAACAAATAAAGTTAATTTTTACGTTGCATACTTTTTTACTTATTCGCAAACTAGCAACTGTTTCTGGTGATCTTGGTTTCTCAACATTTTTGGCGTTGGAGATTTTGTGTAATAGTATTTGATAATAAAAATAGTGTTATGTAATATATGTTCTTTTATGGCATTGATTGAAATAGTCACTGAACAAGTTCTTGCCCATCCGAGTTTTTTCTAATTCTTTTTTAGGAACACCCTCCGAATATTTAAAGCCGAAAATGAGAAGAAAAATCGTTAACTGGCCTTTTAAAATATCTTGGGTTTTTAATTTTTAATTAATCTTATTAAGCATTGGCTTGAACCCTTAAGTTTTGCGTTAAAAAATGACCCATATTGTTCAAGGATGAACGAAGTGTGGAGTCTTTTTAAATTTTATTTTGTTAAGTTTGTCTAGACTAAATTCTTTGAAAAACTAAAAAATACAATGTTTTAACTACAATAGATCAATTGATCAAAAAAACTTTCTGAACGCGTAGCTTCTGAAAATATATCGCTTCATTGTATAAAACATTCATAAGTGTACCTAAAACAGTATAATTTGAAAATTTTGGAAACATTTCCTAGAGAAGTGAGCTTGTTTAAAAAATTGAATTCAGAGCAGAGCTCTTCAAACTGTTTTACGTAGTATCTCTAGTGTACTTGACAATTTCAAGGGTTGTTTTTTTTACATTCCTCCTGCAATATTTATTTGTGGTCATAGTTCAAAGTGTAATGTCAACCAAAGCGGAGGTTAGTGCAATCGAAGCAAAATAAGTACTGAGAAAATTGTATTAAAGACAGGAATGGTCACTAAGAAGATTCATAATTACGAGGAATGGTATTTACAATATGATTTCACCTCGAATTTAAAAAGCCCTTCACTTCCAGTTTTTGTGATTTGCAAGAAAACTTTCTTTAAATGCAACCTTTCCTCTTAAATTATTGATATTTTGACCATTATTGATATTTTTTCGTATTAGTATTAATTAATAAAATTATATGAAGTTTTTTTAAATTATATATTTTCTTTTATTTCTGTTAAAGGAAAATGTTAAAATATCCAATAGGTCATATTATTTTTTCAAACTTTCTTAGCTTACGCGAATTAACATCAATCATTTAAACATAGTTTCCAATCTGAACGCAAATGATTTTTCCGATTCGCGAAAAAAAATCTACGATTTATGCATATTTGAATTTTGTGCTTTGTTTTTAAAAAAATCTGTAAATCTTTGGAACGTCATACTTAATTGACATATTTATCGTTTTCTTTCTGATTCTGATAGGGTTTGAGGTTTTCCTTTAGCATATAACTGAAAATATAAAAAAAGGGTAAACAATTAAGAAAATTCTAATAAAAAAACCCTCTTATATTTCTATCAATTTTAATTTTTACTTTCACAATGAAGACATCTTGTGGATTTCATACGGATTAAATAACTTGTCAGAATAATTTTTTATTATAAAATCGAATTTTCTCGCGTACAAGAAAAATTTGAAGATTATATTTTTAGAAAAAAAACTATCCCGGCCTCGGATATGGTTTACCCGCATTAAGATGTTCGGATATGGTTTACCCGCATTAAGATGTTCGGATATCTTCCTGGTATAATCAGAATATGTAAAAAATGCAGAAAAAAAAGAGGTGTAGTTTTCCAGCAAATCTTTTTTCTTTAAAGTTTTAAAACCCGAAAACATATTTTTCGGAAAACACTGCCTTTTTTATTCTTTCCAATATTTTGGAAAATTTTCTGCCAAAAGAAGCAAGAAATCCTATCAACTTTTTACGGGCTGAGCCATTTTTAAGGCCGGAAGAATTTCCTTCCCTAAAAATATAATTTTTGAATTTTTCTAGTCGTTTTCGAAAAAAAATTGAGCAAAATTTGATTTTATGAAAAAAATTCTCCTGACAGCAACAGTTATTTAGTCCGCATGACTAACAAAATGCCTTCCTCATGAAAGTTAAAACTGAACAATAAATTGACAAAAAAATCAGTGGGGATTTTTTAAGAAAATCATTTTTAGGAAAACCGCCGCCATTTTGTTAGTTTTAAACTTTTTTAAATATTTTCTGGCGCATCTTTAAATAAGACGACAAAGTCTTTCAGAATCAGAAATAAAATTATAAATATCTCAATTATGTCGCCAATTATCGCCTAATTTCCTAAAAAAAAATAACATATTTCTTTTCCGAGAGATTCTGAGAATTCAAGTGTAGTAGAATCTGCCTGATTTGAAATAGATTCAGTCGTACGTTATTTGCAAAAATTTATATTTTTTAAATCGAGCTCAATTTTCTTTAAAAATATTTAATGTAAAATTAGTTTATTTCAGGTAGCAATAACATAGGATCTGCTGTAGTTAAAATATTTATTTTTTTTTGTTGTTAGTTTTTTAGGGAATTTAGTCTACTTAAAGTTAACAAAGCAAATTTTTTATGTAGGTTGCCCTACAAATGAGATATTTAGAAAAAATGAAATGTTACACCCAATTTTTATTAAAAATTCGCTTCTGAAGGCTAGGTCTTCTAAACTATTAGAGCTAGAACATAATTTTTTTTTACTTTTTACGGGGAATTTTGTATAATTCATTTTGACTAATGTTTTTTTTTTTACAAATGCATCAGAAGCAAGCCACGGTTAATAAAGTATTGTTCAAATACCAATAAAACCCTAATACAATTGAAATAAGAGCTTTGAAAAATGATTTTATTAATAAATAAGCTTTTTTCGCCAGGCCAATCTTGAAGAGACTGGGCGCGTCTTGAGTATTGGAGATGGTATCGCTCGTGTATATGGTCTCAAGAACATCCAGGCCGACGAGATGGTGGAATTCAGCGCAGGCTTGAAAGGTATGGCCTTGAATTTGGAGCCCGACAACGTCGGTGTGGTCGTCTTCGGTAACGACAGGCACATCAAGGAAGGAGACATCGTCAAACGTACTGGTGCCATCGTCGACGTGCCTGTAGGTGAACAACTTCTGGGACGTGTAGTTGATGCCCTGGGTAACCCAATCGACGGCAGGGGCCCACTCAACAATAAACTCAGATTCCGTATCGGAACCAAGGCTCCCGGTATCATTCCTAGGTAAATGTCAACCACGAGACATCAAATTCTATACTTATAATATTGCTAAAGACTTCTCTTTGGATGGTTACTAGCAATTATCTTAAAATGAACTAATTAAATCTATTTTTTTATTTTCTACAGGCAATCAGTCAGGGAACCTATGCAGACTGGTATCAAGGCCGTCGACTCTCTGGTGCCAATTGGTAGAGGACAGAGAGAGTTGATCATTGGAGACAGGCAGACTGGAAAGACTGCCCTCGCCATCGATACCATCATCAACCAGAAGCGTTTCAACGAAGGATCAGATGAGAAGAAAAAGCTGTATTGTATATACGTAGCTATTGGTCAGAAGAGATCCACTGTCGCACAGATTGTGAAACGATTGACGGACAGTGGAGCCATGGGCTATACCATCATCGTCTCGGCCACGGCCTCCGATGCCGCTCCCCTTCAGTACCTAGCCCCATACTCTGGCTGTGCCATGGGTGAATTTTTCAGGTGAATTGAAATTGGAAAAAATCATTTTTTTCATTCAGACCCTGGTGCTCTAATCTAATTTTTGTTTTTGTAGGGATAACGGCAAGCACGCCCTGATTATCTACGACGACTTGTCGAAACAGGCCGTGGCCTACCGACAAATGTCCCTTTTGCTGAGGCGACCCCCAGGTCGTGAGGCCTACCCCGGTGACGTCTTCTACCTCCACTCTCGTCTCCTCGAGAGAGCAGCCAAGATGAACGACACCCTCGGTGGTGGTTCCTTGACCGCTTTGCCAGTTATTGAAACCCAGGCTGGTGATGTGTCTGCCTACATTCCCACCAACGTCATCTCCATCACTGACGGACAGATCTTCTTGGAAACCGAGCTGTTCTACAAGGGTATCCGACCAGCCATCAACGTCGGTTTGTCTGTATCGCGTGTAGGATCTGCTGCCCAGACCAAGGCCATGAAGCAGGTAAAAAAAGTATTAATTTACGCATTACAAATTATTGTATAAATTATTACATTAATATATACGAAATATTTCGACCAACAAAAAGGAAATCGGAGAAATTGAAATTATTATTGTTGTGATTTGTTGAATTAGGTCGCCGGTTCCATGAAATTGGAGTTGGCCCAGTACCGTGAGGTCGCTGCTTTCGCCCAGTTCGGTTCCGACTTGGACGCTGCTACCCAACAACTCTTGAGCCGCGGTGTCCGGCTTACGGAACTCTTGAAGCAGGGACAATATGGTACGTTTTTGCTTCTTGAACTTTAGGGATCATCCATAAACTACATCACCAATTTTTGACAGTTTTTACATCCCCTTCCCCCCCCCATCGTTGACAAACCTTGATTTGAATATGCCCCCCCCCCCCCTACCTCAACGTAGACTTGTGGTAAACCCCGATTTTACGTTTATATTGATTTTTTGTGTTTATAGCAAGTCAGATTTTCAGTATGTCTATATTGTCTATATGACGGCGTGGGGAATTATAAACTTCGGTAATAAATCAAAAATTAAAATGTTTAAAAAGTGATTTTAAGAGCAAGTGTTGAAATGTAGCTACTTGAATTTGATGTGACATTTTTTTTATTATTGAATTTTTTAATTAAGAAAGGTGACTTTTTAACCAAACATGGAATAGTTAAACTTTTATTAAAAAAAAAAGAATTTTAAATTATTTTAAAAAATGAATTTTCTACCAAATAGTTGATTTTTTTACTAAATTATTGAAGTTTAAGGAAAAATTACAAATTTTCTATACATTTAGTTGAATTATCAAATAAAAAATATGAAATTTGGATAAAATAGTCAATTTTTATACCAAAAAAAAAAACGAATTTCCAGCAAAGTACAAGAACTATCAACTCAAAAGTTGTATTTTACTTTAAAAATAACGATTTTCGACCAAAAATGGAATAGGTTAATTTTCAACAAAACAATTCATTTCCAACCAGAGAGATGAATTTTTAACTAAAATAGATGAATTTTTAAAGAAAAATATTAATTTACTACCAAAGACGTATTTTTTAAAGAAAATTCAAAAATATTTCAACAAAAAAATTGAGTAACAAAAAATCGAATTTTGAAACAAAAAAACGCATTCCCAACAAAATTCAAGAATTTTCAACCAAAAAGTTGTATTTTATACTAAAAAATATGAATTTTCAAAGAAAAATATGAATTTACGACCAAAGAACAAATCAATTAATTTTATACTAAAAAAACGCATTTTTAAGAAAATTCAAAACTTCTGAACCAAAAAGTTGTATTATCAACTAAAAAAAAATGAATTTTTAAAGAAAAATATTAATTAACTACCAAAGGCGAATTTTTTAACATAATTCAAAATTTCGGAAACAAAAAGTTGATTTTTCGACTAAAAAAGAATTTTTAAACAAAAACATTAATTTACTACCAAAAAAACGAATTTTTTAACAAAATTCAAGACTACTGAACCAAAAAGTTGAATTTTTGTACTAAAACAAAGAATTTTTAAACTAAAAGCTTAATTTACTACCAAAGCTGATTATTTAAATACAATTCAAGAATTCTCAACCAAAAAGCTGAAGTTTCAACTGAAAACATATGTACTTTAATAAAAAAAATCTGCTGTAAAGTCTAAAAGGTTAATGTACGTGTAACGTTACTTTTGACTGGATCCTATTCGTTACCAACCGTAGGTTTTGTGAGAAAGCCCCCCCCCCCCCCATTGTTAACGTAGTTTATGGATGATCCCTTTCTTAAATTGGGAAAATAAAGTCTCTAAGGCTTTAATTTATTGATGACTAGTTGTCTTAACAAACTTATGAATTTGGGACATCGAACTTTCAAACTCTAAAAATATTGTATGAAATAAGATGTATAATTAACCATAACTTATTTTGTTTCCAGTACCAATGGCCATTGAAGAACAGGTCGCCGTTATCTACTGCGGAGTTCGAGGATACCTCGACAAAATGGACCCCGCCAAAATCACTGTCTTTGAGCAGGAATTCCTTGCCCACGTCAAGTAAGCACTCCTGAATTTGCTTTACCATTTTCCCACTACTAGTAAGTTCCTATTTTAAAATCCCAATTTATTCGTTTTAGGGCCACACAAAAAGATCTCCTTGCCGTAATCGCAAAGGAAAGCATCATCAGTGAAGCGTCAGACGCGAAATTGAAGAAGGTGGTCGTAGACTTCTTGGCTGGATTCAACGCATAAAAATGTTCCAGCAAAATCGCCGAGGCGTCGCTAGCGAAGTAAATACACGAGTAAAGCCGCCGCGCTGTTGGGAGATTCATCTTAATCCGACACACAAAGTCCCGAATTCTGTCCGTTTGGGAAAGCGCGTCGGGTTTTCTGCTCCAACATCATTCAACAATTCCACATTCGAACGATAAACACGATAGTCATACAACATATATTGATACGTTACACGTTGGTTCTTTAATAAAAAATAAAGTACCTACTATTTCGTAAATAAATCATTGAGAACATTCTTTTTTAAAATTATTAATCACCAGAGATTGGCTTGTTATTAAATATTTTATTACTTCTATTTTCTCAGTAAGTTGTTTCGCTTCTAGGCTTTGAAGATTCTGTGTAAATTGAATTATGAACTGTGTACATTTAATTCCTCTGCATAGTTGCCGAGAGTTGCACGAGCAAGATTGCTGATGCAAAATAAATATAAATTAAATAATAACAAAATGTTATATTTTGGTATGGTCTACAAGTCTAAACTTAACAATTCGTATCTCACTCTGTACAAGTGTTTTGGTTTCGGAAACTTAAGGCAGAATTCCAGGTATCTGCACTTTGTTTAGTTTCCCGTTGACAATGCGAATGGATGGCAGGACTTTTGTGACAATTCCAGTTGCAACAGTCGATCGGTTCTCTCGAATGGTGAAGCATTGGCCTACGGTCATGGGCATTTGTTCGAGGAATGTTATTCTCGTCGTTGTTTGCTCTCCTGGCATTAAGATCTTTGATCCTTGGGGGAGAAGCAGGTCGAATCTCCCGAATATTGTCCAGGTTGCGCTATACACTTGTGTGCAGTATCCATTTGCCTAAAGAGAAAATATTGTTCAAAGATTTACAATTAGGAAGATACGTTTTGTCATTTGAAAGCAAGTTCAATATTTTAGTTACCTGAAGAGGTTTCGTCCTTCCACCTTCTGCGGTTGATAATAAATACATTTGAGCTTCATAGTGGTTACTAATTATCTGAGAACCGATAGGGCACAATAACATTCCCTTTCGGACAGAACTGTGTTTTACTGATCTTACTAAAACCCCTACGTTTTCTCCTGCCTTTGCCGTGCTTACGCTTTTCTGGAAAATCTGCAATTAAAAAAACCTTTAATTGAAATAGCTGATATTTCAGGAGGGATCGTCCATATAGTATGTAATGCTTATTTGGATCATTCCTTCTTGTAATGTTAGCGTTACAATGGATAATAATGCCTTAAAACTTTATTTTCAAAATTCACTAACTAATGTTTCATTCTCCCTGACTATTAATATTTCTTGAACAAAATTCTAAATTTGTAACTTTTTTAATACAGAATATTTTATTAATGGGAATAAAACGATTTTAAATTCATACTTTATTACGCTCAGGGCTGCCACAGCCTAATTTACTTGGAAAAAAGTGATTAAAAGTAACTAATGCGCATTACAATAATGGACTAATGTTCTTTTGGGAATAAGAGAATTTGATTCAAAACAATGCAACTTAAATTGAAAAGAATTAAGATGAGTTTACAAAATGTTTAAAAACTCCATGGAATTGAGTAGAATAACGTAAATTAAAAATAATTTAAGGGAATTAAAGAGAATTGCAAAAAAAAACCTCATGGTGAATTCAAATGAATTGCAAAATAATATTTGAAAATCTCACCCGAATTTTGAAACCCTACGAAAAATCCCGCACTTTTTGTGAACAAATTTTTTGATATTTATTAAAATAATATAAAAATCTTGTGAAATCTGCTGACATTTCTTGAAATCCTGGAAAATTGATTAAAATATCTTGAAAGCTTTTAAAATCATTGAAATCGTCGGAAATCTTATAAAATCCTGTGGAATCTCAAAATATCTTGAAACCTTATAGATCTTATAAAAGCGTTCCACACCTTCTAAAATTCTAGGAAATTTTGTAGGATCAGATGATTTTTTTTACATCTCTTGAAAATACATTGAAATCTTTAAAAATACCGCAAAATAATTCTTTTTGTTTTAAATCCCTTCAAATTAATGAAGCCAGTAAAAAATTTCCTTAGAATCTTTCAACATATTTTAAATCTTTTGCGACTCTTTAAAACTTTTTAAAGCTCTTGAAAATGCATTTGATTTTTTTTAAATATTTTAAATCCTTTGAAATTCCACTAAATTACTGAAATAAATTTCACATTCCTTGGAATCTTATAAAATGTTTTAAAATATTTCAAATCCTTTAAAATCTTTTGATATAACTTTAAATTTTTCAACGCTCGTAAACATTTTTTTTTAAATTAGTTGAAACCCCTTGAAAACTCCATGAAATTTTTAAAAATCCTTAAAATATTTTGGAATCCCTTTGAATTATTGAAGTTTGTTAAAAACTTCTTCGAATTTTAAAAAGTGACTAAAGTGACATTATGTAACTTAAAAAAATGACTAAAATCTGAGTTCAGCAAAAAAGTGACTAGGTGGCAGAAATTCCCTGAGTTTTGCATTTTTTTTAACCCTTAACTTTCCCTCACCAAAAATATTGCCTGATTTTGGTCTTGGATTATAGAACTTCCTGAACAGAGGCCACCCTGCGTTTTCTATTTGTGCACAACATATTATCAAATTTTTATCTGTTCAGTTTTCAATAACAAATAATTATATAAAATCATATTTTAGAAAAAAATCATTTTTGCTTAAGTTAAGACTTTTTCAAAATATATGCTTCGCTTCTTAAAAAAATTTTTAAGAAGTTAACCAATACAAAAAACCGTCATTTCTGTTAAAAATAAAAAAATTATCTGCATTGATAAAGAAATATTTCTGGAATATTCTGTAATGACCAAAAGTAATATCTTGAAATAATGTTTAATCACGGATATTCCTGATAATATTTTTTTACTCCTCACTACCCTCTTATTTTCTTCTTCTCTTTTTTCAATAAATGATTACATTTTATATAATATTTATGTAACATTTCTCGAACCCCTACCCTTACCCTTAAGACTGAAAAAAATCTTGCCTGAATATCAGAAATAGAAGTCTTAAAATTCTCATTAAAACCAAGAAGGTTGCATTGTATGTTCCGCTGCATGATTCCCTGCTTTATTGTTCCAACAACTACGGTCCCTCGACCAGGAACGCTGAAACTGTTATCTATTGGTAAAATAAAGGGAGAAGTGTAATCTCTCGTGGGGTTAGGAAGATAGGTGTCTAAGGCATCAAGCAGAGTTTTCAAAGATGGGATTCCAAATTTGGAAGTGTCGCCCTTTAGAGCTAGAAGGGCAGAGCCCCAAATCACTGGAGTATTGATACCATCGAAGCCGAAATTCGATAACATTTCCCGCATTTCGATTTCTATTAATTCAAGCACTTCTTCATCTGCTATCTCTGCCTGAAAAACAAAAATTATTGCACAATTTAAAAACTCATTAAATGAAAGATCAGACTTTGCAACGCAAAATACACTCAAAAAGAGGGAAAATGGGAGTGATTTTCCGCGAAATTAGGGGAATAAATTATTCCAAATAAAATTAATTTACGTACTATATTCCTAAGATTTCAAATAAAAAAATATTCATCTTCTACCAGAGATGAACTTTTAACCAAAAAAAAAAACGTATTTTGAACAAAAGGTTTAATTTTTCCAGTTGAAAAATTGCAACAAGAGAAAAAACTCCAACTAAAGAGTTAATTTTCGAACCAAAATTTTTCAGTCAAGAAAGAAAAAACTGCAAAGAAATTGTTTTTTATATCAAAAACATGAATTTTCAACCTGGAAGACCAATTTCCTTCCAAAAAAGACAACGTTTCAGCCAATACACATATATTTACAACCAAATATTTGGAATTTAAACTAAAAAAGATCACTTTTAATCCAAAATTAAAAAGTTAAGTTAAAAAATTAATTTTCAACTAAAAAAAATCGAATGTTAAAAAAAAAGTTAACAATATAGTTCAAATTTTAATCAGCTAATTTAATTTTCAACCAATAAAGATGTATTCTCAACGAAAAATTTAATTGTTGATACTGCCACCAAAAAGTATTTTTATTCTAAATAAAACACAGATGAATTCAACAACAAAAAAATGAATTTCAAATAAGAAAGATTACTCAGTCAAGAACAAAAAATTTAATTTTCCACAAAATAGTTCTATTTTGAACCAAATGCATGGGATTTGGTTCATTTTAAAACTATTTAGTATATTTAGAATTTAATGTTTGTGTTTTGAAGAGCTATTTAATGAAATAATAAAATAATAATAATTAATATTTATTACGAAAGATATACAAAAATAAAGTTTTGTCCCATGCATTTGGTGCCATTGTTTACCCATCAGCACCTCCACGAAGAGAACCTCGTTAGTGTTTAAGTGAAAATACCTAAATACGTGAAGGAACAAGAATAAATGTTAAATTTTTTATTACGTAATTAACGAATTCTCAATTGTCAAAAGATGAATTTTCAATCTAAATTCATTTATTTTCTAACCAAAAAAAGGAATATTCAACAAAAAAGTTTAATTTTCGACCAAAAAGGATGCCTTTTGAACAAAATAGTTGAATTTCTAACAAAATACTTACATTTTCGAGCAAGAGATGGATTCTGCACCAAAAATATCATGGTAGTAGACTTAATTTAAAAATAAAAATAACTTTCATCCAGGAAAGATTGCTTTTCCATGAAAAGATAAATTTGAAATCCAAAAAGACAGTCTCCAAAACAGTTGAATTTTGAACAAAAAAAAGATTAACTTTTGTATCAAAAGATGAAATTTCAATACAAAGGGACGAATTTTCTATTTAAAAAACCAAATACTCAACAAAACAGTTGCATTTTCGACAAAAAAATTTCTTTTTAGACAAACATGTAGTTGTATTTTCAAAAACATAATTAAATTTTCAACCAAATAGAGTTTTTAACCGAAAGTGATGAATTCTGAACCAAAAATATAATATTAGACTTTTCAATTAAAAAGAATTAACTTTCATTCAAAAATATAGTATAATTTTCTTATTGCTGGGTTATATTAATTCAGTTCGCAATTAAGCAATTAATAGGGAAAAAAAAGGAATTTTTCAGCAAAGGGGGAAAAAATGTGAAGTCGGAGGATATAAAATTATTTGAATATATATTCACACTTCAAGCACCAACTAACTTCTCTTAGTTGAGTCCTGCGAAAAAAGCAACGGGATAATTAATAATAATTATCATTTAATTCTTTCATTAAATAGTTATTACAAAATAGGGACTATTTTTCATTCACACTTATACAGAAAAATTAGTTTTTACGAAGATATTAGCAAAATAGTGCAAAAAAATGGATCGAATCCCATGCATTTGGTCCATTGCTTTTCTTCAGCACTCAAAAAAGTGAAGTTAGCTCGTGGTTTAAGTGAAAATACCTTATTACCTTATTAATAAAAACGACGACATGCTTTACTCCAACTTGTTTCGCCAAGAGAAGATGTTCCTTAGTTTGTGGCATGGGCCCATCATCAGCAGCAACAATTAAAATCGCACCATCCATCTGCGAAGCACCACTGATCATATTTTTAATAAAATCGGCATGGCCTGGACAATCAGTATGAGCATATCTCCTCTTCTCCGTAGAATATCCAACATGAGCAATATTTATCGTAATTCCTCTGGCCTTTTCCTCCGGCGCACGATCGATCTCCTCATAAGAAACATACTTGCAGCTTTTATTCGCCTCGGACAAATACTTCGTGATAGCTGCTGTTAAGGTCGTTTTCCCATGATCCACATGACCTATCGTCCCGACGTTGCACACCAGATCCTCAGTTTGAGGAGTCTCTGCACCAGTTGAAAATAACCTAGTTTTGGGTTTAAGGTTATGTCTCTGCAGGGTCCTGTTCACGAAATACTTCAGAGTTTTTGACCTCACAAGAGACCGAAATAGCATCATCGGCACACCCATAGTCATTCTAATGCCTTTTCCGTATTTTAAATAAAGCTTTTTAGTTCATTTTGTTATTAAAATTTTGCCGACTTTGGGATACGTAACCTCAAAGATTAGAAGTCTGAAGAACTTGAGAGGAAATCGAGTCACTTCAAGGTAATTTCATGTTTTAGAGCGTGTTGTAATGTTTTTTTTATCAAAGCATTAGATATCTTATATGTTCCGAAGCGAGATAATGGAAATAGAACTTATTATTTACTAACATAAAGTAGAATAGGAGGGCGAAATGATATTTAAATGGCAAAGATCCGGAAACTGCTGTAGTCAAATCAGAGACTAGACGTGTCAAAGTATAAAATTTATACATTATATTAGTAATTTTTGGGCTAAATTCGTATAATTAAATGTATTTATTATATGTAAGATAATTATTGGTGCATAAATAGAGGAAGATGGACTGCTTCTATCGGTTTTCCGATGCATTTATTTTTTGAGGTTAGGAATAGCGAAAATCGTTCAGAGTCTTCAAAAAATGTTCACCTCTTTTCTAGACTTTTCAAAAACTTAATATCAAGAACTAAAAATCTCATCACAAAATCATGTTTACTAAAATGTTTTTAATCGGAAAAAGGAAGTTTGTTTCTCGGAAATTGTACAAACGCCATCTTGAATCATCGTAGCTTTAATTCGTCAGTCAGTGCCTGTGAATGGACTTGTCACAATCGTCCTATGTTATTTTGTACGTGCTTTGTTTCGTGCATTGTATGCATTGTATGACAAATTTCAAGACCGCGCCGAGGTGAGTCTTATCTAAAAGTGTCACTTAACCAAAACTCTCATCTTTGGCAAAGCAGGAAAAAGTGTCGGTGTGACAATCGAGTGTTAAATTTAACGGAATCCATTGCATTTCTTTCTTCGACGAGTAATTTCTTTCCTTCCACCTCTTTTTTCTCTTATGTGCAAATTTCCTGTAAAATTTAATAGCCTGCAAATTTTCTACGATTTCTGAAAAGTTCTGAGGTCGCCTCGGGCTCTAGATTAAATGACCAGGACGTCACGCTCTCGCGATTGACGTCTGCAATATTTTCATGAGTCTCACCCTCGTTCCAGTGTGTGCACACTGCAGTAGAAATTGTAGGAGTGTTGGTGAATCTGGAAGTCACCTATGAAGATATAGGTGTAAGCTAGTTACGCTCATTGTTTCAAAAACATTTTTCTTTTCTGTTACTTTTAGTTTAATTTCTCTATTTTTTTTATTGGATTCAATAAAAAAGAGGGTAGAAATAGAGCAAAAATTACGGATTTTGACATTTCATTTGTGGGGATTCGTTGTCAAGCTTATCTTTGAACGTTCTTGGAGATATTTTTAATCTTTTGTTTTTCTGATACAGATTTAGAGTTTGATTGCGAGCCTTTTCTCTTTTCTAACCTTGCATTTTTCGGATTATTTCTTGTTATTTTAGTTTAATTGTGGGCTTTTTATTGATGAGATTCTACGTGTTGTGTATACATAATAATTTTAAAGATTTTACCTTATTTGTAAATTTTTAAATTTTATTTCAACATTATTTTGTTTAGAAGATACTTCTTTCTATTAAGCTATGTACAGTTTATTATTTACATTTTTTTTTAGTTTAGAACAGGTTGATTTTCTTTGAAATGTATTTATATTTAATCCAAGCCATTTTTGCATATTTTAGAAGCTATTTAAATTTAATCGCCTTTGAATTTCAAGGATTTTTATTTTTCAGTTGGTTGTTTTGCAATTTAAAAAATGTACAGTTGCAAATCCTTATTTCCAGAATTTTTAAGCCTTTTTTGAGGCCTTAAATTTTAAATTTTTCAATTTTTCAGGCTTGAAATTTTTCAAAAATTAAAGTTTTTATATTGAAATTTTGAAGGTAAAAATTTTGAATTAATATTAAGTTTAATAATTAAATTCGAAGAAGATTGCAGAAAGTGCAAACGATCAATGCAGTCATGGTCAGTTAGATTCTTAATGCTATTAATTCTCCTCTAAGAAACCTTATTGTGGAAGACAATATGTGGTGTTTCCTCTTCAGACTATTGTCGTCATAGAAAATACTTTGCCATTGAAACTTGATTCCACGCTTGAAACACTTAAAGTTTATAAATATTTTATAACTCCAAACTGTTATTATCTTCCTCGTTTGACAAGAATATTACAAGAGTCCCTTTTATTAGTTACAATATGTAAACTACAAATTTGTAAATTTCATTTTGTTTTTGGAATATTTTTCTTTTTTTATGGTTGAAAAGATGAAGTACTTTGAGCCAGTCGAGGACTTCTGTTTTCTTGAATTTAATCAGAATCTATCTCACGGTTACAATGACCTGAATGCTTGGCATTGAATGAAGCGTGAATGGAGTAACACTGAGAAATTCTTAAATAGTTTCTTTTTTTAATTGAAATCGCAAATCGGATTTGTGGATGAAACCGAACTTTTATTTGTTTTATTTTTTTTATTTTAATCAGAAATTTAAAAGTGAATATGTAATTTGTTCATTCAAATTTATAGTGTTAGTTTTTAAATGCTTTCATTAACAATACCAATATTTTAGAAATGTCTGCCATTACAGAGAACACAGTATTTCCCCTATTCTGCTGCATTTACCCGTTTTTGACGAATACCCCTTTTTTCCCTATTCTCAACAAACTTCCACCCTTTCTCTTCACATATGATACATTTAAGAATACAATATTTGAATAGCGCGGACACTTTTGAAACGGAAAGTAATCTTAAGAGAGGGACGGTTGCGTTTGAAATTTTATTTTCAAATGTCACCAATAAAAAGTTTACAAATTTTTAATTAGTGAATTTCAAATTATGCTACATATTTAGGATTTAAATAAAACTTTCAAGCTAAATTAGTTTTTCGGATGAAAAAGTATCACGATTTAATTCTTAATAATTGTACTTTTTAAAACAGAAAATATTATTGATTATTTAAACAATTTTGAACATATAAAATGGTTTATTTAATTGGAATGAAATTGTTATTTATTAAATTCAATTTTTAATTTTCTGTAAGTTACAATTAAATTTTTAAGTGTTCAAATTTAATTATTAATTTTTTCCTATTGCCAACATTCGAAAATTCAATTTTTTTTAAACTGGAGAAAACTGACAATTTAATTCTTGAAAATTACATTTTAAATTGATTGATCCAAATTTTAAAATAAAATTCTTAAATCTCAGAAGTTATCAAAAATGCATTTAACATTATTTAAAAATACAATATAAGAGATTGTTTCTTTTCTTCTACATGTAAAAATTATTTCTTAATCATTCCCCTATTTTTTCCCTTTTTCGTGAAAAACTTGCCCTATTTCCCCCCTTTTTGAGCTCCTTTTTTTGATCTGTAATCCCTGTTATTACAAAGATCTACTTATTAATTCTAACGCGGAATACAATTATGAATTCTAATTAAAGCAGTTCTTCCATTAAAATCTTTATAACAATTGCTTACATACTTATCATTAATAATTTTAAATTAAAAATTTTAAAATAATGTAATTTCTAAATGTGCTTTTTAATTGAAATTAAGAAGCAGCTGACTTTAGCAAAAGTCTTGGAAATGAAATATAGTTTGAGAACAATGATATTTACAGTTACAATCATCTTTATTCCTGGATATACTCAATTATACTTAAACTCCTCGACTTTTCAGAACTTATTATTGAAGACTTATACCAACTTCATTCACAAGTAGTGTTAACACGTTTCGTTATAATTATAATAATTGGAGTGATAATTGCGAGATTTTACATCACGAATAGAGAAATTTTTAAAAAAAGATAGAAACAAAAATAATACGATTTATATCAATAATTTGTATACAAAAATACTTTATCGGCCACGAACCTAAATTAGATTTAGTATCTATTTATCATGCATTCAGTCTTCGATCAACTTTATTTAATTTTAAGCTTGATAATTCTTGATCAGTGAAGGAAGATATTTCCAGAATATTATTATACTTATAAAGCACCTTTTTAAAGAGAGTCTTTTGAAGTCTCGAATTTTCTACTGGGTTGACAAATTCCTCTGATATGAAATAAAAACTGTGAATACAAAAATCGTGTGCAATTTTATAGTTTCAAAATCTTTTCGCGTTCATAGTATCAAAATGGTAAAATGAGTAAACTTGACTTCATTTTCGCATCTTATCGAACTATGTGGTGAGATAAGATAAAGAAATCTCCCACTGCTCACAGAAAGGTATTTTACTGGAGCTAATAACAATCCCAGGCGAAAAAAGAAAAAAGCTAGGGCTCTTTTCAATTTTTAATTTAAATAAAAAATTTTTCGCAGAAAATTAATTTATAAGTCGATCATTTATTCCTTTGCGAAACGAGGTTTAATGTATATTAGTAAAATAATATATATTATTTAGACCTTGCTAATCTTTGTTTTTGTATTTCAGGTTGGAGAAAGGGATTTTAATAAGAAGGGACGAAAGAAAACTATAAACGTGAGTGATCGAATTCCTGATCTTTTTGCGCATGCCATCAGGATTTAGATTAATTTCTGTAGTGCATAGTTGACCTTTTTGAAGTAAAAAGCCAACTTTATTTATATAAAAAGAAACGAAACAAAAAATAGTAAAGAAAATTGAGTTATTTAAAATTAAATAAGTAAATTTTAATTTAATTTTATAATTGAAAAAAAAGAACGAGATATTTTCAGACATTTATTTTTAGAAATGCTTGATTTATTCTAGTTTTTATAATGTTGCGATTTTTCATCGACTTGTGAAAAAGCTGTTTAAGTCTTTGTCGCCTAATTTTACAGTTAAATTCAACTCATCAGGTGCTTGTTACACACCAACTTGGTTCATGCGAGTTAAGATTTTCATCTTCACTATTTCACAGAGTTGTGCAATTTTAAACTGTACAGATTTCATTTGCATGGTGGTGCACTTGCATAATTTATTAGTTCGAAACGCATCGTTCACATTTAGATTTTAATTTGTAAACGATTATAATTCCATATTAGCTTGAAGATTATTGGCAATCCTTTCTTTCTTTATCTTATTTTCAAGTTAAGAAAACGAGAATTTTGAGTTTGACGTTCCTATTTTGTAAATATACTTCACTTCGAGCTGATCATCTGTAAAATATTTTGTGATTTCCAAATAAATTTCATTTTTGCACTATTAGATTTTGTAACTTGATAATTTTCACTATTTTTGGCCAACATCGTTTAATAAAAATTATGAGTTTAACGTGGTGTCTGATAATTTAGGATTTTGTTCTGATTTGGTGCATTTGGAACTTTTCTTTATTCCTGGGCAACACATAGTCTCTTCAAACGTCGGCGTCCATATTTGAAATAAAGCGATGGCCATGGAAAAGGTAAATTTTAAGAAACAGATAGCACTTTAAGCTATTTTTTCATGAAACACTCGCAAATTGCATAAACGAAGTCTACATTTTTTCAATTCAGGAAACACGTCAGGCACAAATTTATTTTGTTTTAGTTTTTGTTTCTGTTTGCAAATCCGTTGGCTGTATGATTTAGTACAAATTTATAATTTATGGATAGAAATTAAAGTCAGTGTATAATGTAATAGTGACTTTTTTCACTTTTTTTCTGAGTCTATAATCTGTTTGGATCACCTGTAATTAGATTCTCGAACATGTAGATGAATGGAGAAAAAGTTTAAAGGTGATGAACGTATCGTGCATGTTGATTATTTTCACACTTGTTTGGCTTTGTAGTTAGAAGATTAATGTATTATTATACTCAATTAGCTGTCTTGGTACGTTTTGTAGCCCTTTCTTTATTATTATTATTCATTATTATTATACTATTAAGCCATTTGTCTTTCGGCGTAAGCATGGCTCACTCGCTGATAAAGAGAGTAATGTTGGGGAGGGGCTATAGATTTTTAGATTGATCTAGAATTCGCGTGCTATTTATTTAAATAACAAGTTCTTTGCGCTGCACTGCTCCGACCTAGATTGCTGATCAATCTCTGTAGTGATCACCTCAAGTAACTTACCTCACAACGAAATGTAAAGCTCTCCAATCGGGCCCATTCGTATCCTAGGTTTTAGTTTTGTTTCAGGCGTCATTCTCTCCACTGACACTCTTCCTCGTGCATTTCGTATACAATATTCGTAGCCACACTTTTCTGTCCTGGCATACCTCCCTAGCTTCCTTCAGTTCCATATCTCTTGAATTAGGATCTCACGTACCCATTCTAATAATTCCTTCCACGGTCTACCCCTGGGCACACTGCCATTTACTTTACCTTGATTCACTTGTTTCATTGGCCGTTCATCTTTTATTCTCTTAGCATGCCCAAACCATCTTTAAGAATTTCTCTCACAGATGTCAACTAGTGTCTTCTCTACATGACATTCTTTGAGGATTATCCCATTACTTACTTTTTCCATCAGTGTTTTGCCGCACGTCATACGTAGGAATATCATGTTAATCTCGTTAATTTTACTCTTATCCTTTTCTTATAGAATTATGTATTGCCCTTTTTGCTTTACTTGATAATTTTTTTACTTCTGATAATGAGCCCTGCTATGCCGAAACCCTTCTTACCCTCCTTTTATCGTTTATATGTCTATCCAATTCTTCATCTTTCTTTCCGTCATTAGTGAATACTGAATGGGCTACCAAGCTATACGTAGTTATCAACTTATTCTACTCTCTCATCATTTAGGACAATGTTGCACATTGTTTTCTCACCCTTTCTTCACTGTTATTTTCATTTCCCCGAAGAAAAAGTATTTTTGATATATATTTTACTTACGGTGCTTGGTTAGATGATGCCTCTGTGATTATTGGAGTTTTTCATCTCCCTTTCCTCGGTATATAGGTACGATAATCGCTTTTTCCAGACATATGGATCTTCTCGCATCCCGATACATAAATTTAACATTTTGTACAACTTGTGAGGATGTAATTGCAACCGTATTATTTTAAGCATTTTAGCATTATTACTGTCCACACTGTCTTACGTTCTTAATTATATCCCTAATCTCAGAGGCAGATACTCTCTCAATTGGGTTTTCTAACGTATCGCGTTCTGTATCGCAGTTTTGGTGTCCTACAACTATTTCTCATGCTGACTAACTGTGTACTTTTACCGCCCTTCATATTGATCAGCTCCCATTTATAAAATAGTTTCTTGCTTCCTTCAAAAATCGTTTTGCATTTTCTTCTCTTTTGAAATTATCTTTAGTTTCCTTGACGTTAAGTATTTTAGAAAAAGGCGTCACTGAATAAACCTGTATTATTACAAAATTAGTCTTGATATAAAATTGGGAACTCTAATTTGATGTTTCGTATTTGGAAAAGCCTTTGGGAGTTTTTTCAGAGGAATGCGTGTATTTCAGGTTGTTTTACACTAATCTGAATAATAAGTACTAGGTTGTAGGATCCGACTAATCGTAATAATTTAATCCTTTATATATATAGAGATTATCGGTTTTGCAGCTTTCGATTATGAGGCTTATATACTAACGAAATTGTTTGCATGGCTTACGTATCATCTGCTCTTCCCCTCCCATATTTATCGTTGAATTGATTTTACGTTGTCCTTTAGAAAAGAGAAATTCATTGTCATCTTTCATATGCTTTGCGAAATATCTCCAGAATCGAGAGAAACCAACAATAAGTATGGGCTTTGAAATCCATGATAGAGCATAACTACTCTTGTGTGACATGCAGCGGTAATGTTTTAGATGCGAAAGCAAGGACAGGACGTCATGCAGGTCAACTTGGCAGGAATTAGGCGAGATATCCTGAATCTCGCTCACAACTACAGTAATGCTCAGGTAATTAAGTCTAAGATGCAGTTTAATTAAAAGTATTTTATTTGGTCAACTTAAATGTCGGATGTGTTAAAATTTGATATAAATTTGTAGAAAGCTGTACGAAAAGCGACGAGCAATGATCCTTGGGGTCCAAGCAGCACGCTTATGTCAGAAATTGCCGACCTGACGTACAATGTTGTAGCATTTACAGAAATTATGCAAATGCTCTGGAAACGCCTGAATGACCATGGAAAAAACTGGCGGCATGTATATAAAGCATTGGTCCTTCTGGAGTATCTCATCAAGACTGGTTCGGAAAGAGTAGCTCAGCAATGCAAAGAAAACATCTTTGCTATCCAAACTCTAAAAGGTGAACTTATTTTTAAATTCTTCTTATTTAATGGTTGATTCAACTTATTCAAACTGAAAAAGATTGCCCACTCATCTTTTGAGTGTACACTGTGCATTAGATTTCCAAAAATTTCAAAGCACAGGTGAAAATATTCGCTTAGAATTCCACGAGGAAATTCAAGTGGTATTAAAATACCCCTCGAACAATTCACGCGTAAATCCCGTAGAAAGATAAACGTAACTTTTCAGTTTTAAACATCTCAAAGTTTTCAAAAGATTTCAAACGATTTCACAAAGGTTTCATCGGAATATCACTAAGATGCCAAAGTTCTTTAAAGTTCCCACAAACTTTTCAGAAGGTTTCAAAGATTTTAAAATTCGGGTGTAAATATTTTTGTGCAATTCTACGAGGAAATTCGGGTGGTATTTTAGAACAATCAACGTGTAAATCTCTGCACTTCAAATTAAATCAAACATTTTGAAAGCTTTGAAAAGATTTCAGACGATTTTACAAACATTTCAAAAGATTTCATTAAGATTTCATGAAGATTTTACATAAATTTCCCAAGCGTTTTAAATATCTTAAAAGATTTCAGAAGATTTCACAAATATTACAGAAGCTTCCACAAAGCTTTCAGATAATTTTACCAAGATCTCAACGATTCCAAAAGATTTTCAAACACATGTAAAAAATTAACGTAGAAGTTCTCAAATATTTCAGAAGTTTTCTCAACAATTTCAAATTTATGATAAGATTTTACAAAGATTTCACAAAGGGGTCATTCCATTTTAATTCACCGAAGTCGGTTTCGGTATAGTTTTTAAAAATTTGGATACTTAACTAAAATATAATTTAATTCTGTTTTAAACTTACTTATCACATAAATTCTGAAATTCTGAAAGTCGAAATCGCCTTTTAAAGATAAGAAAAAAATACATTTCTGAGATGACCTGTTACTCATTCAAGTCTTCGAAAATTTGTTTACAAAAAATTATCCAGTTTCGAGGAAATAAATGTGTCAATCGACAATCTCAAAGTGACACTGGCCATAGATTGGAACATGCTCGGTTGCGGATTACGATAAAAAAGTAAAATCGTCAGTTTCAATAGAAATTAATAGTTTTATTTATTAATAAATATTTACATACTATATTAATACTTACTCCCGAAATCTTGATTTTTTCAATTCGGGTAAAAAGATTTCATCTCAAATAAATGGCCAATTCAGAGTAAATTTTCCAAAAATTTTGTTGTTATATTGTGACAGTTTTTAAAAATCCGCTTTCGGTAAAAATGAAAAATTTAACTTTCAATTTTTTGCAATAAACAATAATTCTTCGCCAAAAAATATTTCTATACCTATTCCGTCTTTTTTTGTTTAAAGCATTTTTTTCGGAAATACGATTTTTTGAATATTTTAAGCATTTAAAAT